>OZ026515.1:50542457-50563248 GCA_964019695.1 Loripinus fragilis
AAATGGTGCTTTGGTGGTTGTTGTGGTGATTAGTGCAATTAAGGGATTAGGGCGTTTCGCGAGGGGTTGGCTCTTAGATGATACCGCCCTTTGCTGAACGGAAGTTATCTTTTGATTAAACAGGTAAGGATCCACACCGTCTACCCGTGACGTCACATAAACATCTGTTCATTCGGTCATTAAAGTAAAGGTGCGAAAAACCCAATCAAGGTTACCTTAATTATTGACCGATGGAATGGTTAATGCCTGTAACCACGAAATGCCAAATCACATTCTTTTTTAAATAAAGTAGAAGAGTTGTCAACTTATGGGACCACCTTGTCCGATTCCAATTTGCATTAATAGAGCGAACCATAAACAGTAAACTGTTTGTGTATTAGGATTACTCGAAGTGCGACAAATACAGTTCATTAACCCATTCAGGCCGATTGGGCTCTTTATCTTTCTTTCTTCTCTATATACTGCCAGACCCTCTTTCGAGTATTATCGGCAGGTGTACTTAGTACACTCCCCCTTATACCCTTAGCAATTCGAGGAGGTTTTGGATGGGTGTGTTTTTCATTTAATAGAACATAAAGTAAGCAAATAATGGAGACCCTGAACCGACACCGCATTCTACGGTGTCTGATCTGGGTCTGCACCGTTTGCCTATGCACCCCAAAAGGACGTTAGCCTAATTCCGTATTCTAATAGAACATGTTGAAAGCAAATAATGGAGACCCTGAGCCGACACCGCATTCTATGGTGTCTGATCTGGGTCTGCACTGTTTGCCTATGCACCCCAAAAGGACGGTAGCCTAATTCCGTATTCTATTAGAAGATGTTGAAAGCAAATAATGGAGACCCTGAGCCGACACCGCATCCTACGGTGTCTGATCTGGGTCTGCACTGTTTGCTTATGCACCCAAAAAGGACGTTAGCCTAATTCCGTATTCTAATAGAACATGTTGAAAGCAAATAATGGAGACCCTGAGCCGACACCGCATTCTACGGAGTCTGATCTGGGTGTGCATTGTTTGCCTATGCACCCCAAAAGGACGTTAGCCTAATTCCGTATTCTAATAGAACATGTTGAAAGCTAATAATGGAGACCCTGAGCCGACACCGCATTCTACGGTGTCTGATCTGGGTCTGCACTGTTTGCCTATGCACCCCAAAAGGACGTTAGCCTTATTCCGTATTCTATTAGTTGAAAGTAAATAATGGAGATCCTGAGCCGACATCGCCTACTACGGCGTCTGATCTGGGACTGCACTGTTTGTCGGGCAATGTATCACAATAAGGACGCTAGGCTACTCAGCTAATGTGGGGTAAGTGCTGAGGAGAATACTATTTTCATGATCAGCCGTGCCAAGGTATGGTGGTGGTGGTTGGCACTCTCTACAGAGACGACACTATCATATTTTGTTGCCGACAGGATGAAATTTGCTTCACTTGTTGTAATTTTGGGAGGGGTGGGGCCTTCTAGTCTTCCACATTCTTTTTCTCTCTCTCTCACTCTGGGAGGTGTTCCAACATGACTGAAATTTGTTGACTGGGACTGTAAGCCATATCTCACTAAATCAGCTTTTTTTAACCTCCAAAAATAATCAAATAAACGTTTGAGTTATTAATACGAGGTAATCACTATTGAAAACCAGTTTATTGCTGAAAATAGCAATTAATCAGTCAATCGTATTTTGTTTGAAAATACAACAATTTTAAACAAAATACGACTAACTTGTAGCCTAAAGCAGATACCCATCAATATTAATGATACCAAATGTTTATTTGATTGTTTAGCCTTTAAAATTGATTGCGTTTGGACGTCGGTTGTTTGATGGAGTGACCTAGTGTGGTCTTCAAAGGGAAGCGAGGGAGCGAGATATGGTTCTTTTCTGTTATTTTTTGAAAATATATTTGGCACACAGCGAAGGCTTTCGCCCTGAAATGCATCATCCACAAAGAACCAGAACCCGATTCCCTATTTCCTTTCCATAAAGATAAAGAAAAGAAACAATAGAAAACTTTATAAATGCTATTCACAGTGATTTATTAAACAGGGAAATTATTATTATTATTATTATTATTATTATTATTATTATTATTATTTAGCAACACATTTGGTAGGTGCTCTGTTTCGGAAGTATCAACTTTACAGAATACTTTTGTGGTTTGTGTTTAGCTAAGACCGAGATCAAACTGCACAGTTGCGCAGTATCATCCGGGTCTTCGGTATCACAAATAATAATAATAATAATAATAATAATAATAATAATAATAATAATAATAATGATAATAATAAAAACGTTAATGTACACATATTTACATAAGTATCTACATCCATTTTAACCTCGACGCGAGAACATCGGGTTTGCGGCTTTGCTATCAGAGAAGGCTGAATCCCTCATGCTCAGCTGCATAGACTTATTTGAAACTATATATATAGACAGATATACTTTTAGAGAGCGAATAATAAAGACACTGGTCAGCCTACGGGAATACGCAGGCTGGTCTGTGGCTATGCTGTTCGCATACAAGAAAACCAGATATTCTCGCGCCGTGTCCATATTTAAAATATCATTTCTTCGTCAATGTCGTCGTCGTCGTCATTGTCTGCCCAATAGAGTAACCTATAGGTGTCCTTTAGTACAGCACTAGATGCCTGACCGGCATGGTAGACACTATAGCAGCTAAAATCCTCGAAAATCCTGTGTCTCCAGAATGCAGCAGTGTCAATAATGTTATTAAAATAAGTACATGTCTGCGCCAAAGACAAGGCATCTCTGACAGATAAACTGTCGATTATTATTCTTAAAATTTCTTGCGGACAAGTCAATATTCCCACTTTAGCAACGGGTGTTCTGATCGAATCGTAGGTAGCGGGAGACATCGTCAAACAGGAAGGCGAAGCGGCTCCGATATCAAAAGATAGTCCAAGGTAGTTTGTCGTAATGGAAGTACTGGCAGCAGAGGGCGTCTCGTACTCGGAAATCCAATTGATATCATTGACTCTTGATGTCATCCATCCATCTCGAAGGTATCCACCCTCCAGTGCCACTTCCAATTTGACCAAAGGACTTCGTTGTCCACAGGGAATATAATCGTTCCTTTCATCTTCAATGCTCGTCTCTGTTTCTATCATGAAGTAGAAATCCAGTCGTCTTCGCACAGACTGTTTGACCATATCTCCCACTCTCTTGTTAAACGCCGTCATGAGCAACCCCTGGAGTAAACTTAAGGCTCCGAAGGAAAGCCTCGCACAATGTCCCTGCGAGTCCGTTATCTCGCCATACAGACTACCATCATTTCCCTCAACAACTACTGCCTTACTGCCAGACATTGACAGCTTTCGTTTTCTTCGTAACATTTCCATTTTGAGCTTTAATCAGAGTTAGTTTATTAGATAAGTGTGTATGATGATTTTTCAGTTCAATGGAATAAGTGTGTATATGCTTGCAAAACGGATTATATGCTTTTTCGTACCTAAAGAACCAATACTTAAAGCCCCGCCCTATTAAGATATTAACATTTGTCGAACGTCAACTGAGCCAATCATATTAAGCGCTCAACTTCATAGCACCCAATTAACGGCGCCGGGTATCGTCTAATTGCAGCCAATCAACGCTGATGGCCAACGCAAATCAATCAAGTGTTAACTTTCAGCACCCCCCCCCCTCCCCTACAAGCACACACACAAACATAATATTGGAATATCTAGTCTCATTCTGTTCTGTTCTGTATAAAAATAGCGTGGACTCGAATCAGATGACATAGTATGTGCCATATGATCTGGGTTCACACTGTTTGATCGGACCAAAAATAAGTTACCAGTATCCGCTTTAAGAGAGCTTTGATCCTTGGGTACCAAGTGAACGCACAGCGAAAACACTGATCAGGCTGGGTGGGAGCCAACGCTGATCAGAGTCTTCGCTCAGCGTGCACTTATTATGTGTTTTTTTTCATGTCATGGCTCCAATTTTTACACATAGGTACTGTCGTGCCAACCAAGAGTGACAGTGACATAATATTTTGTTTACAGTTGTTAAGTAAAACATAAACTTCTACACTCCACTTGAGCTAAGGTGAATCGATAGATCACTTGTGTATTAATCCTTTTCTGTGGATAGGATTAATACACAAGTGATATATCGATTATAAGTCCATGATGTCTTTGTAAACAACACATGACGTAATTGTCACTCTTGGCTGGCAGGACAGTAGATGGTTTACAGACAATGAAGCACATGAGGATATATACACGATAGAAACAGTGTAGCACACATGCAATACCTTCATGCTAAAATACAATTAATGTTACAAGTATACATTGGGAATTGGCGCACGTCGCCTGAGCGACAGGCGACAACAAAATTCGAAAGAGTCTGAGCATATGCGCAATCTCGCTCGAACCATCAGGTAATATTCAATACATAAATCATGAGAGAAAAAAGTCATGGTTTGATACGCAAGCTATAGTCCTCTCGTATAGTAAAAGCAGAAAAAACTATGGACAGAAATCGTCAGCATCTGAACAGTGCAACTGCTACATGGTAGATCCTAACCACACGTCACACTTTGAGTGAGGCATATGATCAGGGTCTACCGTGTATACTCCAGAATATCGGCCTTTTTTATACGTCATTCAACGAACATCCTCGTTCTGCAAACGGTAATGTCCGTAGCTGAGAGATTCATTTGCTGATAAGTAATATCGCTTTGTGTCAAGAGGAGACAACATCCGTCTTTCTGTTGAGACGTGATACAATTTCTGTCCATAGTTTTTTATGCTTTTCACTCTGCCTGTGTGGCACTTTTCATTTATTATGCAATCTTTGTACTGCTCATGCTGGAGGTGTCCAGGCACACCTTTCATCGCAGAGAGGGACCCCTGGTCTGTCAGTATTGAGTAGCACTTTGATGAAAGCACGACTGCTTCCATGCACACTTGTTTTGGGACCTGGAACTTCAGTTTCCCCGGAACCTGTCTGTTGCGGTCATTTTTCAGAGGGTGGCCATCTTCGAAACCGGACATGTCGAACTCGTGTCTGTGCCTACGAAACACAGCATCTAAACTGGCAGCTTCCTTTGCTGGATCGTTTTCGATGTGGACGAGGAAGCTGTCAGTATCGGACATCAACAAAGAAATCTTGAAGTCCGAAAATGCTGCGCCAAGAAGGACCTCGTACCAAAAGTGGTACATTTTCATCTTCGCCAACTCGAGAACGGTGTAGCCAACTGCTATGGGCTTGTTAAGCTTCACATTTGTGCGGTAAAGCTTCACGGCCGCCAAATTCGAGTCGAATACCCTTATGGCCTGGAAGGATGGTTTGTTCACGAGCCGGCGAAGTTCTTTTGGCGTGGTGACTATTCTAACATTGATCCGCCGCTTGACATTTTCGATGCTCTTCCCAAACACGTTGCATGCCACGCTTTTATAGAGCATCTTGTCGAAGTCGTTGGTTGCACCGCGTCTCTTGTCCGTCGTGTATTTCATGAAGTCTTGCAACCAAAGCGACTGTGTAAAACGGATGACTTTATGGACCCGTTTCAAAACTACTCCAAGTCGGATGTAGCTTTGTAGAGTCCTATAATGGACCGCGTAGCGTGTTTTGTCAGTCAAAGAAAGACAAAGTTTCTTGGCCGGTCTCAGTTGTATCCCACAAGCGGCGGACAGTTCTCTGGTATAGGGTGATACATGCTCCTCGCCTATCACCACGTTCTCTGGACACAACGGGAACTGGTCATAAAGGTCGTGATGTTCCACAGGTATTTCCAGGTCCACGACAAGGATATAGCCCGTATCCGAGTCGTCCGCAATGTTCATCACATCGAAGTTATCCATCTCATTCTGAGTCAACCACTTAAAACCGTGCGTTGGTAGCCGAAAATCCGCCATTATACTTGGGTATAACGAATTGAAATCCAACAGATAGATGTAGCTGGTCGGTTTCTCTGGATCGTAGTGACCCTCGGGCATCCTGGGATTGTTAGCACTGGCTAGTCTGGGTGATCCCACGACGGTGCAACCACCTGAAAAAATCATAAAATGAAGATTACAAATACAATTGAGTGGTTTTTTGGGTTGATTTTATACATCCCGGACAACATTTTTCAGTTATTTTGGGCTGTATCTAGCACTTAGTAATGATTAATATGTTGTTCAAGGACACAACGCAGTGACGCTGGTGAGGCATAATGATTAAATAGGTCAGCGGACAAAACTGTGCTACCATACAATTGACATACACACGCAAGCACGCACGCACGCAGTTTGCCCGTAGATGATCTATCATACAGTGAATTCATTTTCATTGGGCTATTTCATTGATTGATTAAATGATTGAGTGATTGATTGATATATTTTGGTGATTTATTCATTCAATTGTGAACATGCATTTAATATGATGCTTTGACCGATTTATTGCTTGCTTGCTTACTAGTTTGTTTGTTTGATTGATTGATTGTCTGATTGATTGATTAATTGACTGACTGACTGACTGATTGATTGACTGATTTACCTCTTATGCCGTTCAAAATCACGTCGTGCATCTCTTCGCATGTAAGTAGCTCTAGTGTGACCTGGGACTGGTACAGACAGGCATCCCAACAGAATCCAGGAAGGCTGAAATAATGGAGAACATCCAGGCTGAAGTCTCTCAGCATTACATCTCGAAAGTTCTCTAAGACGTCGGCGAAGAGTAGACTTTGCACTGTCAGGTGATGGCGTAGGTAGTCCTCCAGCGTAGACATTTGACAGACTGACCACAGATGCTCTGCGTACTCGTAATCTGTTTGGCCTATATGCAGATCGTTGATCCGATCGTAGAACGCAGCCATTGGAGGCAGGTTTTGTTCACTTAGGCGTTCTTCGCTATCTATGTAATCGGCAAAATAGACCTGCTTCTTTACAACTGTGTCCAGGATATGTCCGGGTACATGCTGTTTCGTAAACTTGAATGCACCTACTCCTGATTTGTCTCGTAACACTTCGATCAAGTCATTTAATGGAGCCTTGAGGAATCTTTTGAAGTCCAGATACCTCTGCTTAGAAATTGTCAGTGAAACGTAACTATCGAGGTTGAAGGGAACGACGGATACTGACTGAGAGCCGAATCTGCTGACTGCCTGCAGGATCAATCGACTTTCAAACTGGGTCAGAGATTGAACCATGACTGGTAGAAATCTGGCTTCTTTCATCCTAAGGTTGCAACTGTTATGGCATCTGCCACGAACCTTGCCTGCAAAAATGAAATACCATTAGATTCCCTTATATATCAGACAACAACAACAACAACAAGAAGACACCTATCACCATTTTAATTGAGTTTCGCTGGCGGACCGATAGTGGCCCGATGCTATGCTGACAGAGTAAGTTTAACTGTTCATATAAAATGTGCCTACATGTAAGACATAATTAGCGCTCAGCAGAATTTCGAATCAGCCTGTACATCCGCATATCCCAGTAGGTATACAACAGAGGGACACTATCGGCCCGCTAGCAAAACACACTTTTAAAGGTGTTTCGTGGGCGGGCCGATAGTGGCCCCAGGCTATGCTGACCAATTTAACTGTCCATATGAAATGTGCCTATATGTATGGCATAATAAGCGCCCAGCAAAGTTTCGAATAACCTGTACATCCGCATATCAAAGAGGCCCACTATCGGCCCGCTAGCGAAACACGCCTTTAAAGGTATATCGCGGGCGGGCCGATAGTACCCCGAGACAATATGCTGACTAGAAAAATATAATAGAATAGGGAGATATTCAAGCTTCAGAATTTTAACATATGCCAGTGCAGAGTAGCGCTAAAAAGACAAATAAAGCATATCATTGTCGTGTTTAAAATTAATTTAAATGGACACCTGAGCTGTTCAATGATGTTATGCTGACCGGATTAACATGGCGACGACGACGATGATGATGATGATGATGATGATGATGATGATGATGATGATGATTATGATGATGATAGTAATGATTAATACTCACCACTTGTATGACTGTGGTCTAGACAGACCTTGTCTCCAGGCAAAAACGGGTCCCTGCACCAAATACAAATGTCATTTGAAGCCTCAACATTTGCCAACCCTTCGTCGCACCATACCATAGGGGCTGTTTGTGACATTATCGAGAAGACATCTTCTTCCTCAGAAGCCATTGCCGACAGAAAATGATCCATTGTATCTGTTGGTGAGGTGCCACGATAGTATACAGGCTCTTTAGGGTGTGAATTGTCAACGCTGATCCTCATGTAAGAGTATGCGCACGGGTCTAAACGCCTCTCTCTTACTTCATAGCCATGTGTTGCCTCGTCGTTGGACAGCAGTGGCACGGTATAGCACGAAAAGCATGCGACTATCACAAAGCTAACTTTCATTCGTTTGCCCAGGTTTCTGAATTTCAACCATTTGTCTGTCTGACCTGGCATAAAACACCTGACGGGTTCTTCTTCCTCTTGGGAACAGAGTTTTTCGTGTTCGGACAGGCTGTCAGCCGATGGTTTGATTGTCAAGCATCTCATACAAATGAAACTGCGCCTGCCCCACTGCCTAGCCTGTTGCGCGACTAATCCACTCATATTTTTTATCACACAATAATGAGCGCGTCTGTGTTCTGTGATTGTTTGAAAATTTTCTACATCACCACTACCACCAACGTTATCAATTTCATGATCATGACCATCATCATCATTTTCAGAATCACTCCGTGGACATAAAAGAAGGAGGTTAACGTGTCTTTGTCTATAAAATTGGTTTGTCACATAAACAGGAAATACCTCCTCTTCCTCGTATCCATAAACGTTAACGGAAAGACCGTTGTTCTTTTCAAACTCGGCGATACTGGTTATAGGCATATATCGTCCCGAACTGGCCACACCATCAAACGTCAACACGTTCCTGAACTCATGAAGGTCTGACCAAGGTATTTCGCCAGTAGTATCCTCACCAGTGTACAGCCCGGCAAGCATGGCATATTTGAAACAATGGCCGTCCAAGTCCGGTGGTCCTGTAACATTTAGTAGACATCTTTTACGCAGTAGTGGCCCTGGTATTTTATAGTTGTAACACGAGCCACTTAAAGGACTATATTTTGCTATTGATTGTTCCATATGAATTACATTTTGGATCATCCACCCACTGCCTTCTGCTCTAAACATATCCAGGCTGTTCAGCATTTTGAAAAAAGCGTCGTCTATCTGACTGTCAATAGCGCTCGGGTCAAGAACCTGTTTCGTAAATGATCGAAAATTAGGCGAGCCCTGGTCCACGATATCTCCATCAGAATTCAAACGAACCATATCTATTTTCAAGACCACATACCATTTCAAATGTCTAAAGCGACGTAACTCTCTAAGCAAATTCTTCCGCAGCTGCCTCCTTCTATTCGAAAAGAAATACATTAGATCTTGCTGCTCCGCTCGCTGAGCTTTAAGCGTATATCTGACAAGGGCGCCCTGAAATAACGTCCGTCTGCTTTGTTCACCATCATCATCATCATCATCATCATCATCATCATCAGCATCATCATCATCATGGCTACCACCACCGTCATCACCACCACCGTCATCACCACCACCACTACCACCACCACCACTGAATCCACTAGCTTCAGCATTGTCCGACTTATCATGAGTTTTTGAATGGCCCTTAAGCGCTCCAACACTTGAAAAACTCTTCCCGCAACGCCCACATTTGAACACGCTATCCTGTTTAATAGAAGAGCAGACATTTCTCTTCAAATGTCTACTCAAATTGCTCCTTCGTAAGAACTTCCTGCCACATTTAGTGCAAGCTATGCTGCTTGCATTAACATCTGTTGGATGTCTAGGCCTTACACATTTTCCAAGTTCGGTGTGTCTAGTAAGAAACGCTCGCTTCTCGTAAGTTTTCCCACAATTTTGGCAGATGAAACGCTTAGCATTTGAGCAAGTATTTTTCTTTAAATGTCGATTTAGAGTTTTGACAGATCCGAATCTAGTTTCACAATTATTGCATTTAAATGGTTGCTTATCATCAGTCACACTATCAGTCAATCTAGCAATCTCATTTTGTACCGAAGCATCATCGATAGTCCTTAGTTGATTAACGTCACAATTTAATAAGTCTGACAAAAATTCGATGTCGGAATCACGATTAGCCATTTTTAGGTAACGTATATAACATGTCTGATTTCGCTTTGATACAAGTCAACTGCAGATACTATTAGCATTGGATGTGAATGGTTGAAGTGGGGCGTGTTTATTCGCCCAATTGCAATAACCGAAAAACTTCCAATAAATGCGCGCAGGGATTATGTGTGCTGCAAATGTAAGGGGTATACTAAAACGGGGCGCTTACTAGATGCGATTGCGTTTATTGGAAACGGGTAGGTAGATAAATATATAAATAAATCGAAGCTTTAATGAAAATACTAATTGTTCTTAAGTGTTAACTGACTCATTATTACAGCTTGTATCTATTTAAATGTAGTGATTAAAACACAAAAGCAAACAAATTAGGCGAGAAACGCGCGACAACCGTCTTCGCCTTTTAAATACTTTTAAATATTTTTAGGTAATTATAACAGTGTATTGATGGAAAGACCAAAACTACCAAACTTCACACAGTAATTGCCGGCTCCAAAAGAATTTGCTCCTATGCATTAAAGAGCCTGTGATTTTTAAGCCAATTAATATATATATTCATTATAACCAAGACACTGAACAGCCTATGCTAAGCACAGTTTGATCAGCGCCTTAAATATATACAGCGAAAACTAACCAGAATTTTCGTTGCCAGAAAAACAAGCTACAATAAAAAGGTCCTGTCTACGGCCATGTTGGCCCCATTGCTTGCGTGCGTGCGTACATGTGTGTGTGTGTGTGTGTGACGGCATGGATTAACAATTAAGCAAAGCTTCGGATTCTAAACTTTATTTGGAATGGTTTGCAAAAAAATATATTAAGTATGAGCTATTACCAACACCACAACTACTACTACAATAAAAATAATAATAATAATAATAATAATAATAATAATAATAATAATGATTATAATTAATTTCAAATTCGCGCGCGTGGTTGCGTTCGATCGTGCGCTTGTGTGTGTCAAAGTAGACCACATTTTGGGCGCACAATTAAGAATTATTTTCGTAGCCTTCAGTTTAATATTTGGTAGGCGTACTCTAAAGAAACGCATCATTGAGACGGTTCTTTTGAGTACCCACAACATATGTTAAACTATCGACTTTTAATTACGAGCTCTTATCTAGAGTATGTACAAACGGGAAAACTCGCCTACGTGGTTTTAACACATTTTAGCCCTTTTAAGTCCAATGGACTTTTCCATAAACAACATACATGTATAATAAAGTCAGGATTGTCCATTGTATATATTGAGGGTTCACAGTTTATAATTCCCAAAAACAGTATTGTATTGTCACATTATGCCGTATTCATCTGGGTCTTCGCTGTGGCACAGTTAGTGTCTATGTGATTGTGACATTTCGAGTCTCGTCCAGTTCCATCATTCCATAACGTTCGGCATATAAAATGCACGTGGCTCCTTCAGTTAAAGGGGTACCAAGTCTAACGTTTAACGACATTTCTCCACTCTTTAAGAGAGGAAACTGAATACCTTCGCTGAAATCTGGGTCCAAATTAAATATGTAAATCGCATAGCCCTTTTTAACGTCACGTCTGTCAACGTCGATAAATCGACCCGTTAATTTATCGAAAAACCTATCGAAGACTTGAAGAGAGCGCTCACCTTCGGTGCCATCGTTGTCGTAAAACACGTCGACAGGGTCTGCAGGAACTGAAACCCCGTTCACATGTAACGAGATCTGTCGAACATTACCATTTAAAAAATTCCACGGAGAGTGTCCGTAAGAACCCACCACACCTTCGTTACTACAGAAGGCAACTATCACGAAATTTGGCAATGGCGACTCGGTTATGTGGTCCCAGTGAAACACGGTTTGATTTGGCGGTACATTACAGCACTTGATGCTGCGTTTGGTGAAAGGGTACTTCGCTGTCATCGTTTTCAGTAGCTTGCTGTGGGCAACTAGTATAGCCGGATTTACTTTAAGTCTATACATGCGAAGGAATGCATCCTCAATTACGACTTGATAGTTTTCGGCAGCCGTCTCAACGCCACCTGAACTCATAAGACAGAACTTTGGAGACGTGCGCTTTAATGTGATGCCCAGTTTCACACCATTAATCAAGAATCTGTTGAGCATCAGACAGTCACTAAGTAGGGGACCAGCCATTTCAATTACTTTGGACGACTTGGCAAATTGATGCCTGGTATAAAGTCCGAAGTTCCCACCGTTTGGGTTGGTTTCATCGAAAAAACCCGCGTTGTCTGGATAGTACAGCTGCTCAGTAAGGCTCGACTTCCGCCCGCTTTCCTTTTCATACAGTAAACAGTGAAAGTATGCAATGTATGGATACATTCCAGCACTGTGAACCAAACTGCCGTTCATTCTCACATCTATTTCCGAGAACAAAGCGTGGAACAGCAAATTTACGGGAGAAACCGGGTCATCCGGGCCTAGCTTGCTACCATCAGGTTTCAAAACTCGGACCTTCAGGTAGAGTTTACATCTTGACAAATCTGTGTAGACATCACCTTGCAAGTTTAATTCAAAAGAAAGCGGATTCAGGCCGTGGTACTGTGAGATAGGCCTAACGTCTTCGTAGTACTGTTTCAAAATGGCAACCTGGTTCGGTGGCAGACTGAAAAGGTCAAGTCCTGGAGGTGCAACATCACTTCCGCTATCTGGCGAGAACACTGACATGTTGCCGTAGTATACGTCTGTCTACCCCTTAAATCAATCAACCAATCAATCAATCAATCAACCGAACACTTCAATGAGTAAGTTGATATTATTTACGCTTGCTGAAAATGTCACCAAGAGTTCGATAACTGAAGGCACGTTTTGTTTTCTTCCCTCTCCCTTTCTTTTGAGTTTTTGCCTTTTTTGGTCGACTGGTTTTGCCTTTTCTCCCGCCAGAACACCGCTTTTGACAACTACTGCTACTAGAACGCTTGCTTTTCACCTTGGCACCAGCCTTTTTCATAGCACTTTCTGCCTGTTGAAGTGTCTGTTCTGTTGGACTGAAAACGCTGATAATTTTTGGCTCTGCCTGACCCTGGTCGCAAATTTTAACTCGCTCTGCATTCACGACGACTTCTTCTTGCTGGTGTTTCAAAGCCTCCTTTTCTGTCTCGAAACCAAACCCCACCTTTTGTTGCTGGTCGCTCGCCCTTTTTGTGTAAAAGTTCTCCCAAGCTTGATAATCTGGAACGTATAAATGTGAAGCCTTTTCACTCATACTTCACATCATCGGTCTTCTTCAGCATGCAGTCACACCGTCACCACCTCTCTACCGAACTGAATGCTGCTGCTTGAAATGCAAAGACAGACTGACTACACAGTCATTAGTAAATTCTATAAGCTTGCCTCTGTCGTCTTCAATGTGTACTTCAAGCTGCAAACAATGGGACGTCGTAATGCTTTTATAATAGCAGCAACAACAACTTTTGTCAGCTTCATTCATCTGATATATAATCCGATTGTCTGCATGAATAGGTCGCCCAAGGCTTACACGTTTCAAAAGCTGTTTCAAACTTCCTCCAACAAACGAAAAGTCAATAATATTAGTATAAATGTAGATGTTTTTTCCAGCGAAATTGACCCTATTCTCTGTCGGACATTCAACGGACATGCTCCTCAGAGCTAGCTGCCATGGTCCATTGAACACACTGGTCAATGTAAACGCACCGGTGGTTGCTACAACGAGCTGGTGGTTGCATTTTACAGCACCGGTGGTGGCGTAAAATGTAAAAAAATCTATACCTGTTGACTTTATTATTTATCTATAAACTTGCATTTATTTCATTTGTGATGACACCTGGCGCACAGACCACCGGTAACATTGCAGTTTATGGCTCTGCCAAGCAATTGGTGATTTAATTCATGGTTTGGACTGCAAATCAAACAAAGTTCTGGAGTTTTGCCGTGACAGTGCTTTTTCTAGTGTAACTGCAAAAAATGGAGTGAAATCTGCACGTCTAAGCGCAGTTGATGTCATATTCCCATGAAATAACATCCAAAAAACGATTACTACCAGGTTTTTTTTTTCTTGGTAAACTAGCAAATGTTTTATTTAGGAATTTTTATTACAACGCACTGGGAGCATTTTTTGACGCATTGATACAACGCACTGATGGTTGCACAGAATTCCTGTGGTTGCTGGTGCAGACTCACCACAGCATTCACTGTTCTTATAAACGGTACATAAATCGTTATTTTAGCCAGCACATGATATTTCAGTACCAGGACGAAGACTCAGGTGAGCCTGTGCAAATGTACAGACTCGCCAGAGCCTTCTCTGCATAGAAAAATAGAGAGTAGTAATCGTTTTTGGATGTTATTTCATGGGACTATGATAACATAGCTGCAGCTGTGCTTAGACATGCAGAATTTCCTGAAGCTAGGCAGTCACAATAGAAAAAAGCACCTGCCACTGTCAAACTCCACAACTGTGTCGGATTTGTCGGTCAAACCATGAATTAAAACGCCAATTGCGTGGCAGAGCCATAAACTGCAATATTTCTGACGGTTTGTGCGCATTGGGTCATCAAAAGTAAAATAAATGCAAGCTTATAAAGAAATCATACAGTCAATAGGCAGAGATTTCGTGTTTTTTGTACACTGATGAAGGCTCAAGCGTGACTCTGCAAATGTGTAGCCTCACCAGAGATGCTCCAGAGCTAGCCCTGTTCGCACTTTGGCAGTGTTTCCACCTATTTTTCAGATTGGCCCCAAAACTTTTAATTTAATGAGATTGTTTGTCCGTTATGATACATTACAATAGTCAAGAAGCCTCCATGCGAGCTTAAAATTTTTGTGCTTCAACAACAGCAGATTCTAGGGCGAAGATTTGGTAGCAGATAAATGCAATTTTAGCACCCCAGAGATATAGGCTGCTGTCTGTTCTAAGGTGGTGATTCTGTTGTTGTTGATTCGCTGTTGATTGTTACTCCCATTACAGGATTCTGTAATTGTTCTATATTTTGTTACTTTATGTCCATTCTTGTTTTGCAATCATCTTGATGGGGAAGAGAGAGAGCTGGCTGCTTTGCTTAGTTTGTCTTCCTGGTGTCTCGTGATTGTTGTGTGGCTATTCCTCTCAGTGCCGTGGGTTTGTCTGCAGTTTGTGATTGTGATACTCACTATTTTGGGTGTCATTCATGCAAACAGCGATGGCTTTGGCCACGTTTGCTTGGTCTAGTTTGAGCCTTCGTCACAGTTTAAAATTCTCATGTGGTGACTCAAATGGTGATTGAATGCCATTTTGTACGAGCAGCGAAGGATCTGGCGAGTCTGCACATTTGCACAGGCTTACCCCAGCCTTCGTTACTGTACAAAATCTCTTGTGCTGCCTTAAATGGCGATTTGTGTGCTATTCACACCAGCAGAGAATACTCTGGTGAGTCTGCACATTGCGCAGGCAGTCACTGGGCAATGTAATAAATATCAAGATATCTTGTGCTGGCAGCAAAGGCTCTTGGGAGTATGCACGTTTGCATAGGCTCGCCTGAGCCTTCTATACAGTATCGAAATATCATGTGCTGGTTGAAATGGCGATTTTTGTAACGTTTATGTGAACAGCGAATGATGTGGTGAGGCTGCACCAGCAACCACAGGAATTCTGTGCAACCATCAGTGCGTTGTATCGATGCGTCAAAAAATGCTCCCAGTGCTTTGTAATAAAAATTCCTCAATAAAACATTTGGTAGTTTACCAAGAAAAAAACCAAAAGTAGTAATCGTTTTTTGGATGTTATTTCATGGGAATATGACAACAGCTGCGCTTAGACATGCAGATTTCACTCAATTTAGGCAGTTACACTAGAAAAAAGCACCTGTCACGGCAAAACTCCAGAACTTTGTTGGATTTGCAGTCCAAACCATGAATTATATCACCAATTGCTTGGCAGAGCCATAAACTGCAATGTTACCGGTGGTCTGTGCGCCAGGTGTCATCACAAATAAAATAAATGCAAGTTTATAGATAAATAATAAAGTCAACAGGTGTAGATTTTTTTACCTTTTACGCCACCACCGGTGCTGAAAAATGCAACCACCAGCTCGTTGTAGCAACCACCGGTGCGTTTACATTGACCAGTGTGTTGAAGCGGATTTCTCGACCGAACTGTACAGTGAACGAGGCTGCATTGTTATTAGGAAAGAAACGAGCAGAATCGAAGCTACGGACTTCAACATAGATTTCGCGGTCGAGGCCCATAACGCTGTTCGTCTGCGTGTGTGTGTGTGTGGGGGGGGGGGGGGGTTGCTGCTTATATCGATTTTATGTCACTATATGGAATCCACTGATCAAATTCAGGCCCGTATCCTAACCAACGCACTAAGGCTTCGCGCGTTTTGCCCTTGCCCCTGTATTTCAATATTTTCTCTACCTTGAATAATTTATCATCGACCTGCGATACTCGCTGAAGCTCTGGACCATAAAAATAACCACTGATTACTCCCCCTTTAAGATCAGCAAGTAAATATACAGGTATGTTATCCCTTAAAATACGTTGGTGAACTCGGAAAACTTCCTCGGAAAATCGTTGGTAAAAGCTGCGTTCAAATGTACGTCTGTTATAGCTCACGCGTACAAGATCACCTCGCTTTAGCTTGAATCTAGCAGCCGACCTCAATTGATTCTTTTCTTTACTGCGACAGCTAATGGTATCGCCGGACCTTGTAGTCACGCACCGCCGACGTCGCCGCAGTGTTTTACTGTAAGGCCGATTGACATACATTTCGTTCCAGAGCGAAATTTCGTTGTCCTTGGTTACCTGACTTGGACTAAGAGTTCCAAGGGAGCGGTGTGGCCTCCTGTTATAGCTGCTGACTAATGCTGCCAATTTGTCAATGTAACGGTAAGTATTTCTGTTGTGAAGATACCTGTAAATCAGTTGCTTAAGAGTCTGGTTAAAACGCTCCACTATCTGAGCCTTTAATGGTGCATGCGCAAAGAAATGCTTAATATTATTAGCCTCAAAAAATGCTTTGCATTTAGCGTTTTTAAACTCGGCACCGAAGTCGGTCCGCACCGCCCTACACTTATTTTCTCCACTCAGCATGAGTTTCAGTGCTTCGAGAACGGTATCGGCTCTCTTGTTTTTCAAAGGCTTCACCATGGCAACACGACTGAATGCATCGACGGCCGTTAGCAGAAATGTTACATTGTCATTGTATTTCGAGAGTCTTCCCATGTCAATTAAATCCATGTCATACTGATCCTTTAAACCTCGAGTTACTATACGCCCCCTCTGAAATGTACGCCTCACAGGCCTATTGGTGGTATACGAATCCTGTGTTTCAAGAAATGAATTTATGTCCTTTCTGCTAACTTTGTACTTGCCCTGCCTGTCTGCGACCTGTTTGAGTTTTGAAGATCCAGAAAAGCTTGCCGGGTGGCTTGGATCCGTGTATATTTTAGCCAAATATTTTTCTGTTTCCTCCTTCATATAGTCTATGTTGTTGTTGTTGTTGTTGTTGTTGTTGTTGCTGCTGCTTCTGCTGCTGCTGCTGCTAATTATGACAAGCTTTCCCAGCTTCTGTATCAGTGTCGCCTGCTATTACATCACGAGTGTCAGCTACATTGACTGGCGGAAAAGATAATGATGAAGTTAACGAGTTCGTTGTCGCCGTTGGCGTAACTGAGATCTTAGGTTTCAAGAATTTGAGTCGTGGGGATGGTAAAATGTACCCAACTGATGTGCTTAGAAGGACAAGCCACAATTCACTATCGGCCGACTGGCGGACTAGCTGTGTCAGTGATACTGCGATGATACAATACACGAGAACGACCTGGGTCATATATGTCACTTGGTTTTTGGGAACTCGGGCCCCACACCAGCTCCAGTCGCTGACTGCTAGCGGCTGCACGGAAGTCTGATCTGGAGCTTGTACCCGATATTTCGTATTGCTACTGCTACTATTCGCAAACATACTCTCGCCTAAAACTGCTTCGGTATCCTCGCTGGTCATACTTTTCCTTATCTAATGCTCTGTCCTTGCAAGTGTTTGTATGTGTCTGCTTGTTTGTGAGATAGCGAGAGAGAGAGTATGTGTATTTTTATTTATCTACAACAAATGCTCCAGCCCATGATAAAATGGTACTTATATCGACGACGACGACGACGCAGCATTCTGACATAGAGCATGCATGCGCAGCTATCTACCCAATGAGGCTATATGTATAGTTAATCAACAACAACAACTTCCATACTGTATGTGTGTGTGTGAGCGCGTGCGCGAACAGCGAAGGCTCCGGGTGCAGTCTCGCCAGAGCCTTCGCTGGGCGCCTATCTCATGAGCTGGCTCAAATCTCCGTATAAAGGCCCTTTTCGGTACGTAGTCAGTCTCTGCCGGTATCAATACCTTTATTTTAAGAAATTCCTTTCGTTGTCTCTGCTGCATCAATATTGGCATATCACACCTTTGTGTTAAGAAAACACCCATTGTTTCGAACAAAAGGATTAAGATTATAACGCATTCTTTCAGGAACAATAGAACAAAAGAACAATAGGGAACCGGAACCCGAAACTCATGCTCAACCAGCAAAACCTATACTACTATTGCTGTCCCCTTTAAGCTCGTAATTATCGTAATTATTGAGTGACAAATACGGTCTGTATATGTCAATGGTGTCACCTACAATTGCCTGACTGTAGCTCTCCTGGCCCTTTGTGACTGGGGTTGTAGCTGGTCTGGCTTCTGCTTGACTTCTAGCGATGATATAAGCTAAGTAATACTGCATCGCCCTAAACTCCTGCCATTATCAAGGGTCATGGTTGAAATGTTAACTCTGTAGAATAGCATGAAGGACACAATGAAGTCGATAGTCTGGTCCAATCCTAGCTCAAATCGTGATTATCCTTGCTCGTGATCGTGAAAAACATCTGGACATCAATCGTGTTCTGTCACAACAGATCGCATCGGTTCGAGATGAACGCATCAGAGCGTATATCCCCATAGAAAATGTCTCTGGAATAACAGTGGTATATAGAGGATATTTACTTTTTTTAGTTGACTACCAAATATATACTCAACAAAAAAAGTTAATGAAATTGTGTTTGAGGGGCTATGACAAAAGATCTAAAACATTGAAAGACTTTTGAATTTCACAACAGTATAATGTGACCATTTTTCTTTAAAATGACGCTTTATCTGGGTCTGTAGCGCACATAGCAGCTTAATAAATCCATGTCAAAGTTGACTGGTCTTCACTACATTTTTCGCAAAAATTCAATTTACGGAGCAAACATAGGTTTCCATACATTAACGTTTGCCAGGTCCCTTGGGAGATGGAGATGTTTAAAACCTACGACAGATCTAGTGGTTATAGAGGAACACCTGATCAGTCAAGTGTACATGGATGAGGCGTTCAAGTTTGTTGTCCTGCCTTTTTGTGCGAAAACCAGTGACAGTACCAGACCTAGGAGGATAATGTCAGAACACACCTCACTAGAATCAGCAAAAATAATGTTGTGCGCATTGACTGGTAAGTTCGCTCATCAGACATGTCTACAATTTTAACAGGTCTATGACATTTTGGACAGAGGGTAATAATGACATCAAGAAACCCCCAGCCTCTCGATGCAGTGTTGCATGAGATATTGATGCTGATCCCTCAGCATCAAATCAGTATTCAGAGTATGCGAAACAGGTGCTAGTCCTAATTTGCTGCTGACTGGGGGCACACTCGTTACTGATGAAGGCTTTCTCATCTTCGGAATGTAATGTTTAAGGCTAGCAAGTTAATTTCATGTGACATTCAAAGGAATTGCATTTCAAGTTTTGAAAACTTACATGTTTTTCATGTGTTTATGAGGGAAAACTCTGTAGTCATTTTTTGCGAAAAATGACTTTGACCCCTGGGTTACTTGGCACCGTGCCACAACAAAGGTATTGGTGCTTGCAAACAAAAGTAAACATTTTTCTCAACCAATGACATTTATCTAAACAAATAAATGAAAATTGAATAATTGTTTGCTTTGGCGTTCTTATGTTGCATTGTTTTCTGAGATTTCCTTAACTTTTTTGTTGAGTATATTTCATCGAGTGTGTTGAAAACATCAGAATTTCATGAGTGCGCAGCACGAATGAAAATTTCGATGTTTTCAACTCACGAGATGAAATATTTTTGGTATTTACTAAAAAGGTAAATTTTCTTTTTATTTTATACTTTTTTAGAAGATTTACAGTTAATCAATTTGTTAATCATGCTTTAAGCCGAATCACCAAAATGTTAAAGAAGACAAGGGAGTATTTGTGACAGAAACCTGGACCAATCTACATGATATATAGTCATCAGGACTTACAGATAAAAAGAAATTTATTCAGCGTCAAAGTGCGAGACAAGTGACGTCATAAGCGACGTCATAATTTGTTGATGACGTTGCGTAGCATCGCTCACTGAAGCGGGAGGTGTTGAAAATTCAAAATCGAAAAATTTCAGCAGATGTGAATTATTTTGGAACCAAAATGTACCTCATGTTCTAACTAAGAAAATGACTACCCACACTTGATGTTTTTGTTCGCAAATAAGAAAGTTATAGGCGTTTGAACTTTCGAAGTGAGCTGCATTAAGTGAATGGAAAAGTCAGAGGGGATCAAAAAACGCTACAGTGAAAATATAGGCTGATATCAATCATTTTACTAGTGATTGATACCACTTTTATTTGTTTTTGATATGCATTGATTTCACTGTTAAGTATAAAATAAAACAGTGTT
>OZ026515.1:50563271-50673587 GCA_964019695.1 Loripinus fragilis
CACACTCCTGGTGTAACATATTCTGTTTCTCTTTATTCAGCCTTTACCCAGATGTGACGCATCTCGTTTCTCTTAATTCAACACGGAATGCGCCAGACTTGGGTTTCCATGGGTGCTGAATGAAATGAAACGGAACAGAATGCGTCAGACTTGGGTTTCCATGGGTGCTGAATGAAGAGAAATGGAACGAAATGTGTCACATTTGGGTGACAAGGAGTACTGAATGAAGAGAAATGGAACGAAATGTGTCACATTTGGGTGCCAAGGGGTGCTGAATGAAGAGAAATGGAACGAAATGTGTCACATTTGGATGCCAAGGGGTGCTGAATGAAGAGAAACGGAACGAAATGTGTCACATTTGGGTGCCAAGGAGTACTGAATGAAGAGAAATGGAACGAAATGTGTCACATTTGGGTGCCAAGGGGTGCTGAATGAAGAGAAATGGAACGAAATGTGTCACATTTGGGTTCCAAACGGGAGCTGAATGAAGCGAAACAGAACAGAATGTGTTACACTTGGGTTCCCAAGAGTTGCTGAAATATAGCAAGAAGTGAGCGAAGCTCACATACCCCCGGCGGTAGCCATCAGAAGTTGTAACACTTTTAGAGAAAAGACAAAATTGTCAAAGATTTCATAATCCTAAATCAAGTAGTTTCTGAGAAAACTTTGATGAAAAATGTCCATATGTGTTATATAAGAGTGACAGAAGGAAAAATTGAAAATTTGAAAAAAGAAGGCAAAAATGAGGATTAGCACCTTAGTTTTCATTTATACAATACATTTCTCCTACCTGAACGTACACAAATAATCATAATCCTAAATCAAGTAGTTGCTGAGAAAACTCTGACAAAAAACGTCCATATGTGTTATATAGGAGTGACAGAAGGAAAAATTGAAAAAGCCAAAATGAGCTTTAGCATCTTTATTTTCATTTGCACAATACACTTAGCCTACTTGAAGGTGTACACTAAATTTGAAAACACTGGCTCCAAAAGGAGCCGAGAGATCTGCGACAGAAATTTTCATTGGAGAGAAAGAAAAATGAATAAATAAAAGGACTGATAAGCAATATGTGGCTGTTATTTTGTTACACAATACAACTAATCACTATCAAGCTTTGTATCAAATTTCAGAATCCTAACTCAAGTAGTTGCTGAGAAATCTTTGACAGAAAAAATGTCTATATGTATTATATAAGAGAGAAAGAAGGAAAAAATGAAAATTTGAAAAAAAGAAGGCAAAATGAGGATTAGCATCTTAATTTCCTTTTACACAGTACACTTTGCCATCCTGAAGATGTAAACAAAAGGGGTTCTTGCATGGTATGGGAAATTAACATGGGAGTCTGCCCACGCTTGGATTTTGAAAATATTATGTTATTTAATTGTCTGGGGTATAACTTTAATATTTATGGTGCGTTTGAGTTTTTATGCAACTCCATTGCTAATTTATGACGTCATGAATGATATCACTATAATACCTTAGGGTACCCAGTTATTATTATTTCTAAAGTAATTGACATATCATGTAATGGGCGGAGAAATGTTTTATTAAATAGCTATATCATTGATAAGTTCGCTGTTACTTAAAATGGCTTTGTATGTATTAGGATATTGGGTAGGCATTCATTTTTATAGCATGGTACCACAATTTTCGACTGTATATTTTGTATTCAGTCAAATTTGGAATTAACATTTTTACAGGTTGCGGTCTTTGTCAAGATACCATTTCAACATATAAACTATCCATATATGTTAAGAATATGTAGACAAAATTTCATGAAATTCAAGGACCTGTAACATATTGTTTTAACTTGATGTAAACACATGACCCTAATTCATCGAAATGTAAAAAATACAATAATTATGTTTCAGTGTAAAACATACTTGAATACTTGCTTAGTTTGAATCATCATGCTAGTACGTTTATTGGTAGAAGTTGATATGTTCAGTGTTTTCCCCTATTTTGGATTGGAAAAAGAAAAAAAATATTCTTTGATATTAAGTGCCACGAGTCTTATTTAATGAAGTGCTTACACAATAATATTAGCCAAACTGATACAATATGTTGACACCTGTACCTAACACATCCAGTTTCTAACATTAAAACTACATCTAGCCAATGTTATACTTAATATGTAACATTTTTAAGAATTTTAATTCATACATAAGAGAAACCTTATGACAAGTCAGTTCATACAGGAGAAGAACCTTATATCTATGATCTTACAATTGTACAATTGTAAGACTCATTTATAAACATGCTTCACAAAAATAACCCCCTGTCAAACCTTTTGGTTGTAATTAACCTTTTTGGTCACAGATTACTCTTGGCTTCAAAGGTATAGCTAATTTAATGCTTAAATCTTCTCTGTTCATTCTGTTCTGTGAAAATGATGCTGATTTCCATCAAATAGCAACATTTATATCTTAGCTGGCTGTATATTCTAGGCATACATTTTTGTTTCTGGACCTCACTTATTCATTTAGAATACTGTTTTATAATACCTTTGATAAGACTCTGTTACACGTTATCCTGGTCACGGCACCAAAATGTGGTTCCTCTAGTTCAGTTGGGATGTAAAGGAAATATTTAGTCTTCTTGTTTTCACATGTTTATTGTTAGGATATTATGTTTCTTAAACAATATCATGCAGGACTTGAGGAAGTGATACATATTGTCTTGGCCCCATAGTGCCATGACACAGGGTCATAACCTTCGGCATTTCTGACCATTGGATCATTTAAAATTGTCTAAACATGTCTTTCTTGAAGAAAAGTGGAAGTAGATTAAAAAACAACCTCCTTATGTCGAGTTATTGATCCATTTGAATTAAATAATTAATTTTGCTAAAACTGACCTATACCCATAAGAGGTAGGAAATGACAAAGTTACCGGTTTGGGATTTTCATGATACTTGGCTCAGATCAACAGTATATATATGGCATGTTTTTATGATAATATGATTTCTTGACAAAGACTAGAACATATCCATCTTTTGAATTGAATGTTGAATGTTTTGTAAATTTTTGAAAAAAAATATTGAAATCTTACAATCACTTCTTCTGAAAACGTAAACCATAACTTATCTAAATGGTTTCGTGGTATTAAAATAATGTCTATGGTATTTTTGATTCAATCTAGATGACAAATCATAGAAATAAACAAAACTATTGATTTAGGACATGGAAATTTAGAGACAGGTACCATCTCAAAGGTGGAGTACGTCAGGGTTGCTTCCTAAGCCTTATTCTTAACTATCTTATTCGATAAATACATTTTCATAGTTCGTATATAATGAGTTATTAATATGCAAAGTTTGAAGAAAATCCATGCGTGGGCACAGATGAAAGTACCCCTTTGAAAACACTGGTTCCAATAGGAGATGAGAAATCTGTGACAGAAATTTCCATTGGAGAGAAAGAAAAATGAACAAATAAAGGGACTGATAAGCAATATGTGGCTGTTCTTTTGTTACACAATACAACTCATCACTATCAAGCTTTGTACCAAATTTCAGAATCCTAACCCAAGTAGTTGCTGAGAAATCTTTGACGAAAATTTTTTCCACTGGAGAGAAAGAAAAATGAACAAATAAAGGGACTGATAAGCAATATGTGGCTGTTCTTTTGTTACACAATACAACTCATCACTATCAAGCCTTGTACCAATTTTCAGAATCCTAACCCAAGTAGTTGCTGAGAAATCTTTGACGAAAAAAAAAAGTTTACAGACAAACAGACAAACAGACAAACAAACATAATTACAGAAAAGGCAAATCCTATATAACCCCTATATACTTCATACCGGGGGTATAATGAAGAGAAACGAAGTGTGTCACACTTGGGTTACCGAAGATACTCATAAGCATGCCCATGAAAAATTCGAAAATTATCACACACACTATATAAACGAGAATTTATAGTCCCTTTTGGGCTTATAAATGCGTTTTCTGCCTTATGTGTGCCAGCGATGAAGTTTCTGTGAATACTGCTAATACACTACTGATTGCGTATTTGTCCTTGTCAAGCGCATTGAAAATTGCGGTGATACACATTAGTTTTCCAACGCGAATTTCGAATGTCTAATCAAATCTCACTATCGATAGGCGTTGAACTACAGTGCACCGCAGTTGCCTGTTTACCAATCGATAGCCCATGTATATCAACGCAGTTTATCTTACAATTGGCGTTGAAACGCATTGTTGAACAGCAAATCAAAAAGGTCTAAGTGCGTTACCAGACCTGTTTCGTGGTAACCAATCATTATTTAGTAAACAAAACCAAGAACACAACGAAAACATTATCCCAACAAAACGCTTTATCGTTTCTTTTCCTTCTTTGTGTCTCAATGACACACCCTTATTTTTGGCCATTGTTGTGTGATAGTCCATGTCAACTGCCTTCACATCCCATGATATTTGTTTAACCATCGGTTACAATTCCAGTATGCAGACCGATCATAGTGTTCAACGTGTTCAGTCCCACCATAACAGATGGGTCCCTGTATCTGTGTTATAAGGCCTAGGAATCTGGTTTTAGAACCTGAACCTGCTGCATTTTGGATCATATAATAGAAACTGTATAAACATGCTGTATCCATGGCCAAAAATCCATGGAGCTGGGTTCAAAGCCATTAAAAACAGGATGCATCCCCAGCCGACAGTCCCCTGGATGTAAGTTCAGAACAAGTAAAATCAAGCTGCTGAAATTACCCAGGAGGTAGGTTCAAAACTGTATACAAAGGCTCCGCCCAAGCAGACAGTTCCCTAGAGATAGGTTCAGAAACCTAAATAAACAGACTGCACCACAATCTTACCCCCCTGGAGGTGGTTCTTAACCTTATCAAAAGTCAATGCTTCCAGGCTGACAGTCCCCTTGAGGAAGGTTTGGAAACCCTAAGACAGGAGGCATTCCCAGTGGACAGTCCCCTGGATGTAGGTTCAGAACAAGTAGAATCAAGCTGCATTCCTTACCAACAGTCCCCAGGATGTAGGTTCAGAAACCTTATAAACACACTGCGCCCAACTATTACAGTCCCCTAGAAATAGGTTCTTAACCTTATAAATAGTCTATAACCCCCAGCCGGCACTCCCCTGAAAGAAGGTTTGGAAACCGTAAAACAGGATGCATCCCACGCAGAAGTCCCCTGGATGTATGTTCTGAACAAATACATTCAGGCTGCACTTCCTGCTGACAGTCCCCTGGAAGTAGGCTCTGAAACCGTATACAAAGGCTCTACCCAGGCAGAGTTTCCTGGAGGTAGGTTCAGAAACCTTATAAACAGACTGCACCCCACTCTTACTCCGGTGGAAGTAGATTCTTAACCTTATAAACAGTCTATACCCCCTGGCAGACAGTCCCCTAGTGGAAGTTTTGGAAACTGTGAAAAAAGAATGAACCCCCAGCAGATAGTAACCTGGATATAGGTTCAGAACAAGTAAAACAAGTTGAACTCTCTGCCGACAGTCCCCTGGAACTAGGTTTGGAAACTGTATAAAAAGGCTCCACCCAGGCATACAGTTCCCTGGAGGTAGGATCAGAAACCTTATAAACAGACTGCACCTGACTCTTGCAGTCCCCTGGAAGTAGGTTCTTAAACTTTATAAACAGTCTATAAACCCCCACGGACAGTCCCATGGAGAAGGATTTAGAAACTGTAAAACAGGATGCACCCCAGCAGATAGTAACCTGGATGTTGGTTCAGAACAAGTAAAATCAGGCTGCATTCCCTTCCGACAGTCCCCTGGAGGTAGGTTTGGAAACGGTATAAAAAGGTTCCACCCAGGCATACAGTTCCCTGGAGGTAGGATCAGAAACCTTATAAACAGACTGCACCTGACTCTTGCAGTCCCCTGGAAGTAGGTTCTTAAACTTTATAAACAGTCTATGAACCCCTGCGGACATTCCCATGGAGAAAGATTTAGAAACTGTAAAACAGGATGCACCCCAGCAGACAGTCCCCTGGATGTAGGTTCGGAACAAGTAAAATCAGGCTGCATTCCCTGCCGACAGTCCCCTGGAGGTAGGTTTGGAAACAGTATAAAAGGCTCCACCCAGGCAGACAGTTCCTTGGAGGTAGGTTCAGAAACCTAGCTTATATACAGACTGCATCCTGGAAGTAGGTTCTTAACCTTATAAACAGTCCATACCTGGTGACTGTTGACTTCTGATTCAGCCTGTTTATACAGTTTCCAATCCTACCAGAATTCAGGGGAATGTCTTCCAGGGTGCGGCCTGTCTATACAGTATCAAAACCTACCTATATGGGACTGTCGGATGGGGATGCAGCAAGTTTATACGGTTTCTGAACCTATTTAGAAATGTGTTGCTGAAAAGTCGCGATTATCGACTGATATTTTGGATAAATGAAAGGAGTGAATGGGTAAGGATAAGATATTTAATTAAAATTGAGTTTAAAAAGCTTAAAAAAAAGGAAACGGTGATTGAGCTTAACATGACAATTTTATCTAAAAAAAAATCCAATTGAAGATAAAACATAAAAATATAAACATCAAGCAAGGTTAACTCAATTTTGATTAGTTTACGCACCACTACGTTTCAACAAAACAATTTGATTAGCTAAAGGAAAAAAAACGCATATTTTATCGTTGAAACGCGCCTAAAACGCATCAGAGGTCATTTAACGATTTTGTTTGTTTGTTTGAATTGATTTTTACGTCCCATCAACACTCTCAGTTAAACAGGGACGGTTCTTCCTGGGTTAAACCAGTACTAAGCTAGGATAAATGTGTCTTGCTCAAGGACCACAACGCAGTGACGCTGGTGAGGCTCCAACCCGCGGACTCTCGGTCTCGAGTCAAGCACTCTACCACTGAGCCACTGCGCTCCCTAGTCATTTAACGAATATTCATGAGTTTTGAAATACGTTGATTCGCGTTTCATACGCAGTTAAAACTCGACGCACGTACAACGCACACAAAACGCGAATTCGCAGGACAAATACGCGGGATGTATGAGGACGGTAGCTGTGCATTTTTTTATTATTATATTGTTCCCATCACTTGCTATGTCGTTCCCATGACTTACTATGTCTTGGCCACGAGTTACTATGCGGTCGTCACGATTTAGTATGTCGTTCCCATGAGTTTTTAAGTAGTGGGCGTTACCTCGACACAGCTGGTTGAATGTCGTTCATACCAATTACTTATTCGTGGGGAAAAGTTCATGCTGACCTCTACATGGTCGTATTAACTCATGGTAATGAGTTCAAAGTCGTATTTACAAGTTAGTCCTGTGAATTCATTTGGCTGTTCTAAAAAGATGACAATGACGGCTGTGAGAACAGTAATAGCTTTGAAACGTTGGTCATTCATTAAAGAATAAGACAAAAATATGACATTATTCAATGTTTTGAAAATCTGTATATAGGTATCCACTGCGCAGTAATAGTATGAGATCTTACCAATTCAGAAATAGAACCATTGTGTTTGCCAAAGTAACGGGATAGTTTGCACATGGGCTTGAACACACGGACAGGTTTTTGTTATTTTAGCATACATGCACCAACGGTCATTCCAAACCCATTTTTTCGAACATATATAGCATTGAACCTCTTTATATAATTATTCAATAATAAATAATGTCAGTGCGGCATAACATGGTTTTGAAGAAGATCCAATAATGCATATTCCCCATTTAAGTTACCTAGCAACGGTTACTTATTTTTCATTAAAAATACCAGTTCGCGAAGCTATGGTAAAAGTTTTAGGCAATGATATCCTAGAAAAATGTATAATTTCGGTGCAGCTTATTGTAATAAACATTTTCATGTTACATATGAACATGAATGAATTACAATAAACCCTTTTTAAGACAACCACACAAAAATAGACGAAACATTTCTTAATGACAACTGGTAGCAAAATGAAGGTCGAAAATATTACAGAATGCTCCCTTGGAAAATTCTACAATACTTTTGACCTGCATTAAGCGATAATTGGTCTTGAAACCCAATTTTTGAGAGTGGCCGTTATAGACAGGTTTCCTGTAAGTCAAACATGATAGTCAAAACAGCTTGTGGCTTGCAAAGTTCAGCCCAGATTCAGGAGATGTTCAATATCAGCTCTTGCTATTGGGTCAAAATAAGTAAGGGTGCAAAGATCAGAATTCGATACAATCAAGTACCACATTTGACCCAGGATTCCATTGGGAAAGTGACAAACTCACAGTTAGACACCACAAACCAGAGCCAAGAGGTCAGCTCAGCAGGTGACCACAAGGCACAAATTAACAGCTGCGCACAAAAGCATAACAAACACAAGACAGAAAAAACCTTAAAAGATCCACAAAAGAAGTACCGCCTTGGAAACGGTCAGCAAAATATTTTACTGGAGGGCTTAAACCGGTTTCACGGCGCCAACCTCACCCTTAATTCAGATGTGGATCAAGACCAAGCTTAGTAATGTTGACCCTCAAACTCACGTTAGTATCAGCTCAGCAGGAGGATCGATGACCAATTTTACAGATTGGAATATCCCATTTTCAGTATTTGGTGTGGTGGAATTATTTTGGTTTTTTATCTATTTTGTTTCGATAGAACAGTCTGTGTGTAAACAGTGGGTATCCAAATCAGACGCCACACTCGGTTGCGTATGATGTGGATTTACACTGTTTTATTCAGGCCCAAACTATGCCCCACAGGTTAAGCAGAATTTCTGCCGCACCTTACTCAACCAAGCAGTACGAAGAACCATGATGTCAAACCATTGGTATGGAGAATGGCTATGACATGCATGCAAGCGTGTGTATGGGTTTAGCCATTCTCGATGACAATGCCTACATATAGCCTTCAAAAAACAAACACTTCCATATATCCCGACACTGCCTACCCCCTGGTCAAACCGTCTCTCTCTCTCTCTCTCTCTCTCTCTCTCTCTCTCTCTCTCTCTTATTCTGTAATGTAACATTTATTACATGTATCTTTTTGCTTTTGGAAATCGACGTCAACCATGTATTTCAGTAAAACATGTTTTGAAATGCTCTAATGCCATCTGCGAATGGCCTGAGCTATCTATATCAATAAAGTCTGTTGTATTGCATTGTATTGTATGTATGTGTACCAGAAAAGGACGCTAGGCTTATGTGGGTTAATGTACCAATTGATTAGGATTAGGAAAATATACTATTAACTGCTATAAATGAATGGTTAGAATTTTAATTGAATTGCCGCTTGTTTTGTTTTACAATGAAACTGACTGTAAAAGAATATGCACACAATGGAAATAAAGATTCATTCAATTATGTTAAAAGGTATCAATTAAGCCATTAGTCTTTAATACAATGTGGTAATGGATCAAAAATAATACTGTTGCATAGAGCTATCATATGACACTATGGTTTAATGTAAAACGTTATGATCCACTTGCAAATATTATAAAAACTAGATCAGGGGTCAAGGTCACAGCGACCCGAAAATAGTATGCGACACTCCGCAATCCCAAGATGCATGCATATACCAAATTTGGAATTCCTATCTTAAATAATACAAGAGATATGCTCCGGACATGATTAACTAGATCAGAGGTCAAGGTCACCGTGACCCGTAAATACTGACAGAGTCACAGTAACTTTGCTACCCCAAAATGCATTCACAGCCCATATTTGGAATTCCTACCTAAAAGAATATAGGAGATATGCGCCAGATTCAATGCCAATTCTTGAAACTAGGTCTGAGGTCAAGGTCAAGGTCACACTAAATTTGGGATTCCTACCTCAAATAATATGAGAGATATGCTCCGAATTGACTATTCTAAAAAACTAGATCAGAGGTCAAGGTCACAGTGACACGATAATGGTATGCGACACTCCGCCATCCAAAGATACCACACACCAAATTTTGGATTCATGTCTCAAATAATTCAAGAGATATGCTCCGGACACGAATATTCTAAAATAAGGTCAGAGGTCAAGGTCACAACGACCCAAAATTGGTATGTGACTCTCAGTCATCACAGGATGCATTCAAACACCAAATTTAGAATTCCTACCTAAAATATATATAGAAGATATGAACCAAACTCAATGCTGATTTTCGAAACTAGGTCAGAGGTCAAGGTCACAGTGACCCGAAAATGGTATGCGACATTCCGCCATCCAAAGATGCACCCACACACCAAATTTGGGATTAATATCATAAATAATTCAAGATATATGCTCAGGACACGATTATTCTAAAATTAGGTCAGAGGTCAAGGTCAAAGTCACAATGACTCAAAATTATTATGTGCCTCTAAGCCATCCAAGGATGCATTCATACACTAAATTTAAAACTTCTACCTAAAAGAACATAGGAGATATGCACCAGACTCAATGCCGATTCTGACAAATAGGTCAGAGGTCAAGTGACCTAAGGATGGTACGCGACACTTCGTCTTCCCACGATGCATGCACACATCAAATTTAGGATTCCTACCTCAAATAATATAAGTGATATGCTCCGGACACGAATATTCTAATAACTAGGTCAGAGGTAAAGATCAAGGTCACAGTGACCCGAAAATGATACGTAACACTCTGCCATCCCAAGATGCATCCACACACTAAAGTTGGGATTCTTACCTCAAAGAATATAGGAGGTATGCATCTGACACGCAGCGGGACGGACGCACGCTCTTACATTTGGATTCTTGTTGTGTACTTACACTGTTAGAAAAATTAGCCGAGAGAGCATATGTACCCAACAAACCCCAGTAATTTTTACGGTATAAACCTCATTTTGAGTTTATTAGCTCTCTTTATATGCAAATGAGGCTTATTCTATAAACGATTGTTAAAATCTATACATTTTTGGACTGTGCGATTACTATATGCCTCCCAAAGTTCCTTTGGTGGCATAAAATCACAGTTTAACATTAAAAAATGCTTATGGCTTATGACGTCGCGCCTGGGTGTGAATAACGCCATGCAGTAAAATCGACAAACCACTACATTTAGCTGTTTATAGATTTCCGGGAATCTAATGTTCAACGTTGGTACATAATGACAAAATAATAACGTTTATTCGGCAGAAATGAGATTTCAAAGTAATCCTAATGTCAAACGATAAATAGAATTTATAAATTTTATCATTCGTACTCTTGTGTTGTCGAAACTCGATGCGAAAAAGAGGTAAGTTGCTCGGCAAGCCTCGCATTTTATTTCTTTCCCCAACTCGTATAATAAATTCAATAAAACATGAGCACATATATAAGATCCTTTATTTCTCTGGACCTTAACATGAAAAAAGACCTAAGATATACATACCAACACATTCAAGGGTATCATTCCATCTGAGATTTGATTGACAGATGGCGCTGTTTCCTTTGTATCCTTTTGGACAAACTGCAATAGCTCCAATGGTTCTAGGCGTCACTAAACCATTGCTCCACCTTGGGCATCTGAGCTCTAACAAAGAAGAAGAAAATACCTTATTCGTTCTAGCTACCGCCCACGCTCTTCTAACTCTTTTCAAATATTAAAGACCCAGATAAACTGCTCCAAATGCAGCATTTAATAAAGGTCTGCGCTGTTAGCTAAGACAAAATCGATCTCCAGAGAAAGAAATACAATATTTTTGTTTGAAAAGTATGACCTGTTACCACAAAATATATACAAAGGACCACCCTGGCTGATTGTACCAAACTTTATGGAACAGTCAAATGGCCTACAAAGCACTAAGCACACGCATAGATCATGCCAGTGTTTCCTGAAACCTTTCGCGTTTAGAAAGGCCCATATTCGGGGAAAATTCTGTCATTTTGAAAGTACATGTATAAGAATGTTTTGCGAACTCGTTGTAAAAACACCAAATTTGTTTAGCTCACATGCAGGCTTTCTAACATATGTAATGTATAATCGCAGATAACACTCTTATCAAATTAACACACTATAATGAAACAAAGAAAATGGCTCACAATTCTTAGATAGACAGCACTAAAGAAAACATCAAGGCAAATGACGTCATCCTTATGTTAAGGTGACGCTAGTGTGTTATGTTGCATCTCAGCCTATTCGGGGACTTCAGAGAGCATTGGGAATCGATACAATCAAGCACCACACCTTACCTAGGATACCAATGGAAAAGTAACAACGTCACAATTGGACATCACAAACGAGAGACAAGAGGTCAGCTCTTTCCCAGCAGGTGACCACAAGACATCAACAAACACTGACGTGCATGAAAGCATAACAGAACAAGACAGAAATAACAAAAATGATCCACAAAAGAAGCACCGCCTTGGAGCGGTCAGTAAAAATATTTTACTGGAGGGTTTAAACTGGTCTAACGGTGCAACAACCTCACCCTTAGTTCAGATGTGGATCAGGAAACATAGATGTTTGGTTTGCATGAAAGACCCCTTACTTATCAATGCATCATCTCATAGAACATATAAATCAAGATATAAAAAGGAGATAAAGCAAAGATAATGACTCAACAGTAAATAAAACTGAATACCGGAGCAAAAGAAATCCAACAGGTAAACCAACAGCCAAAGCATCAGGCCCCTACCTTCTCATCAATAGATAAGTCTTTAAGTCGGAACCGTCATAGAGTCTGAAGTCCGTGCAATTAAAGTGAGAAGAGAAGTTGCCAACCGTGATTGGGTTGACCACCAATCATGCAGTCTGCTGCAATACACAAATGTTACAGTTGATCTTTTTATAATTGGAACTTGTTTTAATGAACTGCGCTGAAAAATGATTAAAGCCAACAATCTTCTTCAACTTCTTTACACCAAGTCACCATAGAATTCAGGTTCCGAAAATCCTTGGCGCAATAGAGATTTAATCCAATTTGGAATTTAGATATCAAATTATAGTATCGTCTATAAAACAGAATAGTAAAATTCATAAAATCATAGTAAAATATAAAAAACACACAATTTACATGTAACGAATTCATTTGATACTTGACTCATGCTTATTGCAAATGCATAAAGTTGCCTTTTAACATGCATGTACAGCTTCATGTATCTAGTGGGAATATAGGTAAAATATTCGTTCCTTTGAATCAGATATGCAACGTGGCCACTTTAAGAAAAAAAGATGTCTTGTCAGTCGATATGTTCCATACCATATGTATAGACGACACAAGGTGGCTAACAATTATTATGTTCAGTGACTGTAGTGTGTAGGTTATTATCTCGTTTTGTTTTTTTGTGATCAGTTGGCTGAGGACGATACATAGCGAATTTGTTCAAGGCATGTATATTTGGGCTATCGTCGCCAAGCAAACTTTTTGTGCGTAAAATGACTATTTTCTTTTCCATTCGTATTGCGATCAAAAAACGTCTCATTGAGACTGTTCTTTTGAAATCCAAGAACATATCATTTGGTTAAGAAACACGAAAGCTATTTGAGCCGCGACATGATATTTCCAACAATATGGTATGTGCGACCTGCAAAGCCTCAGATCAGCCTGCGCATACGCGTAGTCTGATCAGAGCATTTGCTAGTCGGTTGAATATACTATGAGTGTTAAAGACATATGCGGCTATTTCCAATGCGCACCTTTTCCGCGTCTGCAAACGGGGAAAGTTGTCTGGGTCCTGTCTTTCGACCCTTAACGGATTCGGATCAACACAACTTCCGATATTCTTATGTCATATCCGTGTTCCGACATTTTCTTCACAAAATAACTAATTAAAGTGTGTTCGAAATATCTACTGACATCTTTTCAGAACTGATCGTCTCAGCACTAAAGACAGATAAATGTAGCTCAGTCGAAATCAAACGATGTACACAATAACTCTGGTTACGAATACGATAGTGGCCGAGTCTATACTATTTGTATGGTTATTTCGAGCGGCGCACGACCTGACCTCGTGGCCTAGTGGTTAGTGTGTCTGGCTACAAAACCAGAGGACCAGGATCGATTCCCGGATGCGCAAATATTTTCAGTGTGTTTTTTCTTTCTTTTTTAACATTTTAATGCTAAATTACTTCATATACTAGTATAATGGCATCATCAAAACGACCGAAATGGTCATCCCCGAACTTTTTATATTGAATTACGCATGAACCTATGGGGGTGGGGTTAAATTTGGCCCTCTAGAAAGAGAATTAGTTCGGTGACCCCAGATTTTTATTCTTTTTTCTGAAAGGTATTATAATAGTCCATGAATTAAAAATAAATTTTCAAGATTTTCAATGTCAGATTTTTTGATACATGATTTATTCTAAAAACAAATTCCATTTTTTCGACGAATTGCCAAAATACATCATGCAGTATCTTGTCACAGCATGGGATAACAAGTAAACATGCACATTTTCTTAAAAGTTTGAGGTCATGGGCAGTAATTTAAAGGGGACAGCAACCCTCATGATAAGTATGTGTTATAAGAAAGAGCCGTATAAAACATGAATTTTGATACAAGTTACATCAAAATCGGTTGAAAAATGGGCAAGTTATGGGCATTTAAAGAATTCAATATGGCCAGCATTTAGCCGCCATTTTGAATATTTAATTAGTTTTCAGATTTTTTTAACTGCTTAATTCTTAGTTATCACTACTATCTTATCATCTGCGTTTCGGCAGATATGCAGCTGTATACATAAGGAAAATATTCCATGAAAGATTAATGCAAATAATTCATTGCTTTGTCTTTTATTCTGATTACGCATATTTAATTAGGCTGAGTGACGTCACTAAGCCTACAAATTGGCCGCTTCCATTACAGTCCATTTGCAAATATCCAAACGCCCACAACTTCCACATTTTTCAACCGATTTAGATGAAACTGGTGTCAAAATTCATGGTTTATTAAGATCTTTCATATAAAACATAGTAATCATCAGGGTTGCCGTCCCCTTTAAGTTCAAAGAAAGAAGCTGGCTGAAGATTACAACCGTTTTAGCTCGATAATTAGGACTAGTGTTATTATTATATATTTCTTGAAAATTGGTCAAATGCTGTAAACTTCAATATGTGATTCTGAAAAAATAAGCACGGTGACATATCCTTTTTAATTCAAAAATGGATAGCCCATGCATAAAACAAACTGTATGCAAAGTATTAAAAATATTTCAATGTGGGAAGTATTTAGTAGCATATGTCCTTAAGCTACTGACCGAACATCTTTCGGAGTTTCTAAGCTTAAAAGGAGGCTGCACAGGCTCGTCTGAGGCTGCACTTGTTTTTCAAAATACCACATTTTTGGAAATAAAAAAGTCGCGGCTCATATTACGCACTCTTGTCTCTCGGTAAGATTCGCTATCAGTGGCGGATCCAGAGGGGGCCCTGGATGTTCGCTTGAACCCCCCTCCCCTCTCCCGGTTTTAAATATCCTATGAAAATGAAATAATTTAGTCTCAGTGAAACCAAATTATTTCATTTTCATGGGATATTTAGGACAAATGAGATAAAATCAGCAAAGCGACCCCCACACCTTTCGCATATTAACCCCCTTTCCAGAAATCCTATCTTGTCATACCAAGGGGTGCGTTTCGCTATCTTAACGTTTGTCGAAAGGTGGATGCTGAAGAAGATGCAGAAATCCTGGCTCCGCCCCTGGCTATGCTGTTTGAGGGAATGGTACTTACTTATTGGCATACATCTGTAAGAACACGAGGAACCAGTGCCGGGTATGCACAACTCGTCGGTGGCACAGGAATGACCATGACAGGCCAGATCTAGCTGAAAATTGATAAAACTCAACATACCAGTAGACGTATATTCTATATTATGAATTTGCTAAGGGTACGAGAGTTTTAAACAGAGGTTTATTCCGAAAAGAACTCTTATCCCACTAGATACAGGTAGTGGGCGCGGGTTCGAGCCACACCGGCGTCACTGTGTAATGTCCTTGAGCAAGACACAGTAATCCAACCCAGGAAGACCCGTCTCGATATAATGAAAAATTGTTGACTAGGACGTAAAAATCAAATCAAACAAAAAAAAATCCCGTAGATAGCGCCGTTTGCACGTTATAACTCTTTGCACGTTTTGTTGTCAGCTGATTTTTTTTCAAAATGAACTTTTTCGAAAAATCCTTCAGGAATATCGTCAGAGTCAAAAAGTTCATTTTGTTTTGTTTATTTTGATTCTTTACGTCTCATTCACTCAACAATGTTCAGTCATGTCGGGACGGATCTTTCTGGGTTTAACCAGTACCACGCCTGAGAACCACTTTTGTCGGGCTAGGCCTGATACATGTACATGTAAGGGTCCAAACTGTTTGCAAGGGTTATCAGCAGACGACACCAGTAGTTATTCTCTTGGACACCCTTGAACGCATTCGTAAGAATCAACAAAACTTTGTTTAGCATGAGAGCTTATGGATCAGCCGCTAATTTATTATCTGGACACATTGGACTTTCAACAAACTCATAAATCTTCACTTAGCCTGTTTTTTTAAATCCTTGGCGAAAAGCAATACAGTTTGCAATACCAGTTTTCAACTGCTTGAACATAAAAACTAAGATGAAATCACATTGACGCCAGGGCAACTATTCAGACATCATTGTGCTATCTTCTTGATATTTGCTTTATATAGATCCTTTACATTCTTCAATTACTTTTTACAGTAGATATCAATTCTCTGGTTGCGACTGGTAGAACGAATGCATATAAAATTCACCTTAATCAATCACTTTATAACGACACAGAATCTCGTTCAACACTTTAACCGCCGTTTATACCCTTAATACCGAGATATATGTCAAAAAAACCTTTCATGTATATTCATTGAACATGGCATTGTCAAAATAAACTGGTCAAAATAAATTAAGCCCCACCGGGAATTTTCCCATAGACTTAATGCTAATACATTCTTGTTTGATTTATCATAACATTTTACTGAATAAAGATTTTTTTCACAAAAATTTCAGCGAATTTGCAGCAGTATTTCTCCTCAACATGAGCTACACTGACCCAAAATGAAAACTTTACACTTTATTTCTTTGAATAAATGTTTTGTTAGTATACATGTCGTTGTAAGATTTACGCATGCTTATCAGACTTCGTCGCAGATAACGATTATGCAATTTTCATTCATATCCCAGGTCTATTCAAGTACCAACGCCTGATAAACGTGTTCCTTACGTTGCACGTGCCGAGGAACAGGTGGGTCATTAAAAGCTTTAAAACTGACAAGAAAACATTTGCAGCTGAGTCCTGGTAATAAAAAATAACTTATTGTTACAAAACGCTTCGATTTAGTGACGGCACGTCTTTCAAAAGATCTAAGAAACCACGTTATTGGCGGGCTCAAGGCGGGGTCTACGGTAAATGATATCGCGCATCAATTTGGGTGCTCTAGACCGACTATTCATTATCTTATGAACCGGTACAACAGACCTGGGTATGTCAGAGCTCGTGCAAAGACCTGGTCGCGCAAGTGTAACGACGTAACGTCCGTATCGAGTAAACACGTTAACTCACCCACTTAATCGTTTTAAACGGAAATCATTATTGCTCGTCTTTACGGGGTTCATGCTCTAAAGATAATTAGTTATTTCGTGCAAAATAACGGCCTGGCATTTTCCAGCATGACAATGCAAGGCCTCACACAACACGTAAACAACCACACAATTCCATGCTAAAAATTACGTCAACCTCTTGCCTTGACCTGCTGCATCCCCGGTCATGAACCCCAAAGAACGTGTATAGGATGAATTGGGTCGGAGGGTCTGGTCTAAGCATCAAATGGATGCTTTAAATGACTCCAATATGCACCTCTGTTAGCATTTCATACGTATCCCTAACGTGCCCATACAACGTTACGTAAACTCAATGAGGCGGCGTATTCTGCTAAGCATTCGTAAAAATGAAGGTCACACTGGTTACTGATGATCTTTTTAACATCACTTAAAGCACGCAGTCAGTAATGTCTTGTTTCAAAAATATGTGTGACTGGTTTAATTGTTTTTAGAATTTTTCATTTTGACCCCTCTGAACTGAACTATTCATAAAAATGAGGCAATTTATGTTTTTCATCCAATATTTTTTCAGAGACATCGATAAGGCATTGAAGATTCCATGACCGATAAAATTAACCCTGAAACTTAATTTATCATCAAAATATATACTTTTGAATACTATGTAAAGTTTTCATTTTGGGTCAGTGTAGTATTTTACTTTTATTGAAAAGGTTCCATAGAGCATCTCACATTCCAGTAAATGTCCTGTTTCGTTCCCTATCATTCCTGTGGTAAAATTGGCAAAAATTTGGATACTCTTGGAAAAGTTTTCACATATCCAAAGAAAATCGGTATTTTCAATTGGAATTTTGTGTAATTACACCAATGATATTGTTGTCTAGCTTGGGTGGAGTTAGAATTATCAACTACCTTCGATATTTTTGAAATACAGAACTAAACTTTTGGAATTTAACATTATGGCTATGGAAAAAAGTGGCATGGGGCTTAACTTATTTTGACCAGTAAATATATGCATAACCTATAGGGGACAACTTGGAACAAATGTGACTGATGATCGTACACTACCGCCCATCTATTTGTCCTTGTCGAATTCGCATTGAAAACGCATTGAAAACCCACGTAATACGCATTAGTTTTCTTACGCGAATTTCGAAAATCCAATCAAAGTGAGTAAGGGTGCAAAGATCAGAAATCGATACAATCAAGTACTACACCTGACCCAGGATACCAATGGGAAAGTGACAAACTCACAATAGACACCACAAACGAGAGCCAAGAGGTCAGTCCTTTCCCAGCAGGTGGCCACAAAGCACATATAAACAGACGCGCACAAAGACATAGCAAACACAAGACAGAACAAAAACATAAAAGATCCACAAAAGAAGTACCGCCTTGGAACGGTCAGTAAAATATTTTACTGGAGGGCTTAAACCAGTTTAACTGCGCCAACCTCACCCTTAATTCAGATGTGGATCAAGACACATAGATATTTGGTTTGCATGAAAGACCCCTAACTTATCAATGCATCATCTCCTAAAACATATAAATCAAGATATAACAAGGAGATAAAGCAAGGATAAGGTCTCAACAGTAAATTAAACTGAATACCGGAGCAAAAGAAATCCAACAGGTAAAAAGCCCACTTTCAATACGCATTGAACTGCAGTGCAACGCATTTACCTGTTAACCAATCAATAACTCTAAGTATAGCAACGCAGTTCAACGTACAATTCACGTTGTAGCGCATTGTTGAACAGACAATCAAAAAGGTTCAGTTGCGTTGCCAGACCTGTTACATGTAAATCAATGATAATTTTATTATTGAAATAAAGCAGCTGTTTAAGCAGTGTCCAAATCTATCTGCCGTCACTGTGTTGCCGGGGTGCAGCTGTTTAAGTGGTGTCGAAACCTAGCTGCCGGCACTGTGCTTCAGAGGTGGAGCTGTTTAAGTGGTTCAAAACCTATCTGCCGGGACTGTGTTGCAGAGGTGCAGCTGTTTAAGTGGGGTTGAAACCTATCTGCCTGCACTGTTTAATCGGTGTCGAAACCTATCTGCCGGACACTGTGCTGCAGGGATGCAGCTGTTTAAGCAGTGTCACAACCTATCTGCTGGCACTGTGTTGCAGGGATGCAGCTGTTAAGTGGTGTCAAAACCTATCTGCCAGCACTGTTTTGCAGGGGTGCAGCTGTTTTAGAGGTGTCAAAACCTATCTGCCCGCACTGTGTTGCAGAGGTGCAGCTGTTTAAGCGGTGTCAAAACCTATCTGCTGGCACTGTGTTGCAGGGGTGCAGCTGTTTAAGCAGTGTCACAACCTATCTGCTGGCAGTGTGCTGCAGGGTTGCAGCTGTTTAAGCAGTGTCCCAACCTACCTGTCAGCACTGTGTTGCAGGGGTGCAGCTGTTTAAGCAGTGTCCCAACCTATCTGCTGGCACTGTGTTGCAGGGGTGCAGCTGTTTAAGCGGTGTCGGAACCTACCTGCCAGGCGCTGTGCTACAGGGGTGTAGCTGTTTTAGCAGTGTCGCAACCTATTTACAGGCACTGTGCAGCAGGGGTGCAGCTGTTTAACTGATGTTGGAACCTACCTGTCAGCACTGTGATGCAGAGGTGCAGGCTGTTTAAGCAGTGTTGGAACCTACCTGCCGGGCACTGTGTTGCAAGGGTGCAGGCTGTTTTAGTGGTGTCGGGACCAACCTCCCCGACACTGTGTTGCAGTGGTGCAGGCTGTTTAAATGGGGTCTGAACCTACCTCCTTGGCAATGTCAAGCAGGGGTGCAGGTTGTTTAAGCGGTGTCAGTTTCTACCTCCTGGGCAGGTTAGATGGGCAGAACTGGATATACTGCTCTACTTTTATTTTAGGACTGATCAGGTGAAGCCTGGGCACATGCAATTGCTTTTGCTTTGGAGTGCCTTCTTTTTTTTTTTAAAAGAGATATATTCAGTTAGAATGTCAACAAGTGAGTTTGGCTCGATTATTTTACTTAACAAGGAGAGTTTGCATCTAATCTCAGTTGACTCAATCTGAAAGTTCGAAATTGTTTGATGCAAATCCCAAGAAACAAAATTGAATGCAGTGCGACATATTTTCAATTCATTTGCTTCATGTCGTTGTTTTAAGAAAAATATTTTACATTGGGCACTAAAAGAGACAAATTATAGATCTATATCTGATGAATATCGATGTGATTTTTCTGTTATATATTCATTTTTTGGCCTTGAGTAACTCCATTCATTTCTCCGCTGAAAAGTCGTGCTAGTCAGCTCAAACTATTGATCAATGAATGGAGTGAAATATTCAAAGCAAAGTTTAACCGTGAATAACAATGTAAATATTGAGCAAGGTCAACTCAATTTTGATTGGTTTATGCATTACTGCGTTGTAACAAAACGATTTAATTGGCTAAAGGAAGAAACGCATATTTTATCGTTGGAACGCGTTAGAGGGCTGCTAATGAATATTCATGAGTTTCGAAATACGTTGATTCGCGTTTCATACGCAATTTAAACTCAACGCACGTACAATGCGTTGGAAACGCACATGAAACGCGAATTCGCAGGACAAATACGCGGGCGGTAGTGTACCAGTGATTCCACCTAATTCTGAAAAATCATGCTTTCCACGCACATCGTTAAATTCATTGTACGTAAATAAATAAATAAACATAAAAAATCACGTCACGCTAAATTGTCACCCACAACTAGGGCGTACTTCGAATCGAACTATAGTCCCTACTATAGTAACTAAAGTTTGATTCGAACACCTATAGTCGCTACTAGGGTGACGTCACGAACCTAATGGAGATGGTCGGAGCACCGTTACTCCAGTAGATAGGTTCCCTAGCTGGTTCCCTACTCTAGACCTATTTAGCACGATGGGTTCAAGATCTAGCACGATGGTCAGTAGCCTCAAAATGATATGTTTTTGTAAAATAAACATAGCTTAGCATAATTTTGGTCCCACTTATTTGTAATTGATTATTAGAAAGCGCTGTGCAGTTTATAATATCCTTTTTTGTCTACGACGAAGAATTGAAGTGGAGCATACAGGGCTATTATTTTTGTTTACTTGCCAACCAACTACAAGTTCCAACTTTAGTCGTTCGGGTGTAAACGTGCGTGCACATCTATTACGTAAGAACTATAGTAGGAACTTTAGTTCGATTCGAAGTACGCCTAGAATGAGTTTATCACAATATTCAACAGACCATATCACTCCACGTTCTACCTACGAATGCTTATATAGGCCAAGAGAAAATGATTAATTTCTAATTCTCTTCTTTCAAATGAAATTAATTTTATATATAACGCGACTAATATTGAAAAAAAACATATGTACAAAACAGTGGAGTACATACATGTATGGCACTCACCTCTCGTGGCCAATCCTTTTTCCTTGAGTAAACCCTTGATCGTTTCTTGATCTCCGAGCATGACCAGTTCTCAAGCAGGTCTCTGTTCAGTTCACATGTGCCATCCTGCAGGTCGAAGTTAAAAGATAAACACAAAGTCATGCGCATACAGGCCCTTGCACATGCGCCTATATCACTAACGTTCAAAGACCAGAAGTTAAATCCGCTCAAATATGACCCATACAAAACTATAGAACTCGCATCTATATCGCAAGCATGGCCATTCAAAGACCAGCTATAAACAAACAATGTAAACATTTTAAAGACACTCAAGAGTAGTTTTGATAGGAAGTTGTTTGCTTTCATGTCTGTATTGAAGTGTAAGACATTGCTACATGTATCACACGAGCTGAGTACAGTAAAATATGTCTTAAGTGGCCACTCAAAATAGACAAAACCGGTCTTAAAGACAAATGGTAGCTTAATGAAGGTCGAGAGTATTGCAGAATGCTCTCTTGGAGCATTATGCAATACTTTTGATCAGACCTGCATTAAGCGATACTCTGTCTTGAAAACAAATTTTTGGTCTTCTTTTTGAGTGACCGCTCAAGACAGGTTTAAATTTACTGTACACAGTCGTATCTCGCTGAATTAAAATCTTCGGAAACATATTTATTTTTACTTCGAATCACCGCTAGATTGAAATATAGTATACATGTATGTAGTCATCAAATTGTATGTAACCAAAAATGGTTGCTGGTTTTTTTTTCAGTATTTTATACGAAAATATATCAAGGGGGCTCAAAAGGAACGATTCCCCAACAAGCTTTTAAGCACCTAAGACGTATGTTTTGATATTAATTCAACACTCCTTTTAAGGTTTTGATAGGGACTTATTAAAATATATATTTAAAAAATACGCTCGATCGAACCACTGAATACATATATGAGTTACAGCAACACTGACTACATTCAATCTATACTATATAACCCTTTAAGTACTAATGGATTCTTCCTTCTGATATTGAAACTTTAACTTGGAATACTCCATTTTATAGTAGTATATCAAGTGATCACATGTTGTAATTTCCATTTAAAGTTGTATTTCTTTCTCTGGAGATTTCTTTGCCTTAGCAAACAGTGTAGACACTAATGAAATGCCGCATGTTGCGGCATTTCATCTAGGTCTTCGCTGTTTGGCAAATTACGCATTTAGGAGTCTCTAGTATACAAAGAGTTTTAAAAAGAAGCACAATGACCCAAATCAAATTAATATATTCAGGTATCTTAGTACGAAGCATATTCAGACGTTGGCAGCAATGTCATCAAAACCTGAATGAATACTTTAACTTTTCCATTTCGTATTGTTGCTTTCAATGGATAGATGATCCTTTAATTGGTTTCAGTTTATTGAAATCATTACACTGGCAATGTTCGTTTTAGCATTAAAATAATATATTTAAAAAAAAACGTTGGCGCAGTGGTACTGTAACGTAAGCATCCTACCTATCGAGACGTTTTCAAATATGTTTTAAAATTTATTGAAAGAAGTTATCAGTGGGTTTAAAGGGGCATTTAATTTTAACTTGATGAGAAAGGTCCAATTTAGAATGGACCGATTTTGCGGACACTCCACAGGCCGATTTTAAAAGCTAGTGTTTTATAAGGCTTTCTATTTATCATAGAACTTGTTAATGACTAATTGACTACACAATAGCAGCGCTTTACATTTGCAGCAGGTTAAAAAAATATAAATTGCTACATCTTTTATGATAATTCTACTTTGCTATAATACCATTCCCAAACCAGACTAGAAACCAAAGTGCGCACGTGCGAAACGCCTATTCAGGTCAACCCAAGTATGGTTAGCAAATTTCGAACATATCTGAAACTTATCAAGATGAATTGTACAATGGGTTATATTTTAAAGTTGAAAAGTCCTAAAAAATAAAATTGATTCAGATAGTTTGGGTTTAAAAGTGCAATTTGATTAATTTTAACCATATTTTTTAAAATTTATCTTCGGCTATATTTTATCAACAAATGTTTAAACAATGCCGTGTTCAGTGAGATCTTTGTCAACCAGGGGCTGACATATAAAGAAAACCATTAAACGCATTTGTTTTCCTTTGCAGAAATTTGCGTTTTCTGAGAAAATGTATTATTAGTAGCATGCGCGGATCCAGAAATTTCTGTCAGAGTGGATCCAAATTTGATAACACGTTTTTATTTTGTTGTTGTTTTTTTGTTGTTGTTTTTTGTTGTTGTTTTTTTAGTTGATCCAAAAACCGCTTTGATTGGGCCATCATCGGCTTGCCAGCGAAATGCCATTGAAAAGGCGTTTCGCTGGCGGGGAGTTGATGGCCCAACATTGAATGCTGGCTTGGTAGCTTTGTGATTTTCCAGGGGATTCGGACCAGTATTGCAAAGAAATCCTATATTTTTGTGATTTTTCAGGGGGGTCCGGACCCCCTGCCCCCCTCTTGATCCGCCCATGAGTAGTAGTATTTGTTGTATGCTTCCCTGAGCACAATGTACCGAACGATGAGTCGTTGTGGTCGTGTTTGTCCGTCATCTGTTAAGAATAATACGTAGACATAGATAGTACAGTTGTTCGAACACAGTCTGGTTGCCATAGTAACGGAAAGGAAACACTTCAAAAACCCTTCTGTTGAAAAGTGAATGGGTCGATTTAATAAAAAACACAAATGCTCCTTGAATGATCTGCTATAGGGAATGTTAAGATTATCGGCAGATTTTTGGAATAAAAAAGCAGCCAAGGAGTGGGGCCGATTTCCCCTTGAACCAGTGCATGGGATTTCCAACAATGTGGTATGTGTGACCAGCAAAGCCCCAGATCAGCCTGCGCATACGCGCAGTCTGATCAGAGCCTTTGCTAGTCGCTTGAATAGTAGATATGTATGATTGTTAAGCTACTGACTGAACGCCATTTGGAGTATCTAAGCTTAAAAGAAGGTTGCAGAGGCTCGTCCAAGTCTACACTTGTCAAAATGTCAAATTGTTGGAAATATCTTGCCGCTTGTTTGTTTGTTTGAATTGATTCTATACGTCCCATTAACAATCTTTAAGTTAAACAGGGACGGGTCTTCCTGGGTTGAACCAGTACTAAGCTAGGATAAATGTGTCTTGCTCAAGGACCACAACGCAGTGACGCAGGTGAGGCTCGAACCCGCGGCCTCTCGGTCTCGAGTCAAGCACTATACCGATGAGCCACTGCGCTCCCAATCTCTTGTTGCGGCTCCCTTTATGTGATAATATTGGTTTGGTCTGTGGTCTGCAGGCAGAGAGGAGTTCTATTTTTCGAGTAGCGAGTTTCGAGTAAGAAAAGCGAGTTTCGAGTAAGAAAAGCGAGTTTCGAGTGAGAAAAGCAAGTTTCGAGTTATAAAAGTGAGTTTAGAGTAAGAAAAGTGAGTTTCGAGTAAGTAAAGCAAGTTTCGAGTTAGAAGAGAGAGTTTCGAGTACGAAAAAGTGAGTTTCGAGTAAGAAAAGTGAGTTTCGAGTAATAAAAAGTGAGTTTCGAGTAAGAAAAGTGTTATACCTATATCTCAGACCGGACTAGTCAATTTTGGTCATCTTTGCATTTACTAAAATGATAAGCTTTTCTGCATTTACTACCAAATAGTGACCCTATTGAAGATGACATATTTCTGTACCGGTTGTTTTATTGCGTGCTTAGATTAGTCGCTAATGAAAATTCGCAATATGTCAAAAGATTCACTTTCATATGTGTCAAGACAGGACCATACAACTACAGTAAAATGTTGTGTCTGTCAAAAAGTCCTTAAAATAATCATTTCTCTCGCTTGGTAACTCTAAGACAAAACTATGCCTACAGGTCGTATACGGATCACGCCAACCCCGTACATTATTTTCTATAAATGATAATACCCTGCTTAGCTTGGTGTTGGATGGGATTCATTTATTTATTTACTGGCTTTTCACAATTAACTTTGGCATAATACATTTGGTTATTTTATGGTTCTGTGTCCGGGCGCGGTGAGTAGATTTCCACAGCATACCACATAGGGAGAATCTTGACAGTCTTTGCACACATTCAGACTGGTCTGCGTCACCCATATGCGATCTGTGACTCGTTCAGTAAGAAGTGGTAGCCCCGTTTGACTCGAGCTACTTTAAAGTAAAGTTGCAACGCCCAGCACATTTATTCATATACTTATTATTTACTATTTAAGTTTTAGATCAATGTTTTCTAAGACTTATCTGCATATCTGAACACAGAGCGGTCCCCCACAACCCCCACCCCATCCTCGCCATACTCCTATACACCTGTCTCATTGCAATAACTTTCATTAGGCCTACAAATTTTAGGATAACTAGTTTGCTCATGGAGAAAAGTAGATACAAGAGTATTTTATGCCAAAACCGCTTACTAATTGCGCACGAGTGTCTTAGCAATTTCTCTTTGTCAAAAGTTTCTTACTCGAAACACACTTTTCTTACTCGAAACTCACTTTTCTTACTTGAAACTAACTTTTCTAACTTGAAACTCACTTTTATAACTCGAAACTCGCTTTTCTTGCTCGAAACTCACTTTTCTTACTCAAAACTCACTTTTTCTTACTCGAAACTCGCTTTTCTTACTCGAAACTCACTTTTCTTACTCGAAACTCACTTTTCTTACTCGAAACTCGCTTTTCTTACTCGAAACTCACTACCTACTAAGAGTGAATCACGCTGGCAGAAGGAGAAAGACTATACCAACAGGGAACAAGGGGTTTTAGGTTCCTTGGACATTCAGGTATGTACAAATGTACCACACACACACCTCGTGAAGCAATTGGACCCCTCGGAACTAATTGCTTATCGAGGGAGATCAGTACGGTCATCTGTGTAATAGGTTGTTGACTAAAAACCGTTATCAGGACCCCTAAAAACCTACCCACCAACCCACCCCTCCAAAGGGAGTTTCTGAATCCACGCTTACCTAGTGACTACTGCTATGAGCAGAGGTCAATTTCTATGTAAAATGCATCTGGTTGATGAGAATCAACAAGGACCGATCCAAACAATACAGTAATTGAAATAAACAACCATCTCTCTCTCTCTCTCTCTCTCTCTCTCTCTCTCTCTCTCTCTCTCTCTCTCTCTCTCCAGTCACAAAGTGCTGTGATATATAGAGAATACTAGGTGAGTGTCTTTTGATATCAAGTTTACCAGGCAAGGCTTTGAGAACGCTTGTTGACATCGTGAGGCTTGCCGAGCGATTCAACATGCGTTCTCAAAGCCGAGCCTGGTAAACTTGATATCAAAAGAGCGAACCTGGTATTCTAATTATCAGTTTACCCATTGTTGGACACTCTTCAAACTAGCGATTATGACGTAATTTTTGATTTTTGTGTTGATTAAGCGTCATTAGCGACGCCATTCAAAAAGTGCAACGTCATCATGACTTGATAAAGCTAACGTGCCATGAGATAGGAAACGTTTATTAGGTTATATTTACATTTCCACTGCGAGTCTTTAAATGAACCTTTACATTTGAGATGTGGTTCATAGCTACATGAACAAATCGATTTAAGCCACACCCACATACGCGCCATTTGAGCGGGCTAACGTCAAGTCCATCCAATAACCTTGCTTGTTTACTGACGTTTGCGTGACGTCGAACACGTATCACCATGACTTTAAGCGCGGAATTTTGGCGTTTTGGCTATTCCAAACCCTACGTTATGTCTGATTTAGTTTAAAATATCTGGAAAACCAGCCAAGTTACATAATGTAGGTGAAAATTGAAAATTAATACTTGACTGTTAATATAAAATGTAAATATAAGTAATAAATTCAATTTTTGGAATGTTCATGGAATCATGAATACTTTGTGTCTCTTGCAAAGTTAACGTGAAGCCCGAATAACGTGAAGCCCTTCGGGCTTCACTTACTTTGCACGAGACCCGAAGTATTCATGATTCCATGAACATTCGAAAAATTGAATTCATTTCTTAAATGTTGAAACAATTCAGTTAATACTATGGGTGACTGATAAAAACCATTACAATACACACCGAGGTATACATGGGGGTAATACCAATTTCGCTATTTTTGCTGGCGACAGGTACGGTACAGCGTTAAGCTGCTATCGACCGAGGAGTACGGCTTGCGACCGGTCGGTACGGCTGTCGGTATAGGGGGGTCACTAGTTGAACGCCTCTGGAGGGGTTATAGCGTAAGTTTTATCGTCTACACACGCTATAGAGTTTTTCAAGAGGACATGCGCTATTTGTCTGATTAGTTATTTAGAGTTTGTGACTTAGGAAAAAACTATAAATTAAAGGTTCTCTCGAAAAATCCAGTTTTCATAGATTATCATTAATCTAACGAATTAAGAATGATGCGAAAACAAAGAAACGCCCCATATATGTTGTTTGCCATTTGAGCTACTTCAATCAAGTGCGAATGACATATTTTTTGCGCTATGGGAGATTTTATGGACCCTAGAAAAATACCATGATACGGTTGTCAACTACCAGTGATACCACTGTCGCAACTATCGTACTGTGAATGATACGACTGTCGACGAAATGAAAAAATTATCTATCATGCACTGGTGTTAAAATATACATGATTTATTCTATGACTTTAACTGAAATCTGCTTTTTCAGACAGTTTTCACTAACAACAATGAAGAAAATTGTATGCTTTATGCGGATTTTTATCTAATAGGTGCAACATTCACCGATAATAACTCCACCCCATTCCACCTCTCCCATATATTTAAACTCACGCAGCAGACTACAAAGCTGGTCACTGAAGCTAACTCAGAGGTTTGGATAAAATATGAGCGTAATTGTAAACATTTCTTATCGATTAAACATGCGTTTTGGTGCTCAAAAGAACTATCTTAATGAAACGGTTATTTTGAGTACCCACAGCATATGTTTTAGTTGAGAAATCAGAAAAAATATATTGGTTACGCTCTATAAACTGAAGCCTGATACTTAAAATTATAAAAGGCAATTTCTTAAACATATAAAAGGCCAATACTTAAACATATAAAAGGCCAATATCAGATAAAGAAAATTTACAGCACAATCTATGTTAAAGGAATAGGATTGCAAACATCAATAGAAACTCTTGGAGAATGATGTTGGATAAAAGATGGCACTTGAAGTTTAAATACTAATAAAGGAGTTTTTGAAAGAAAATATATTTAGGCTAGATTAGCCATTTTGAAAAAAAAATAAAGTTGGCGTTCAGCATTTTTGAAGTGGCGGGGTGAGCACAGAAGTTCTAGCGCCTGTGTAGAGGGTAGCATTTCTCAACAATTCACCTTTCTGTAAAACACGCAGACTAAAAAAGCAAGCATCCATTTACTGTAATATTATACAATTATTGACTTCAATGTGGTAGACATAGGGATTTATCTACCAGAAAAAGTGATAATTCACTGAGGCCGCTAGGCCGAGGTGAATATCACTTTTAAGGGTAGATAAATCCAAATGTCTACCAAAATTGAAGTCAATAACTGTTTTGTTATATGACTTTCATTTAAGAATGAAAATTTTGCTACTTTCACTTTTGTTTTTAAAGACTTGTTCAACCTTCTATCTAAGGCTTCAGATCTAAGGACTTTCTCACAAGTTTTAGCAGCTTTTATTAAAATATTATAATTTAGTATTTTGCATTTTCAAATGTATACTAATTCTCTAAATGGGGAACATAAAATGTTATCATAAAACATTTTTACATTTTGTTTATTCAAACAAATATAAAGAAGCAAACAAAACAGAACAAAACTGTTGTAAAAATTCATGAAAGTCTTTAATTTACCTGTTGGAGGTGAAACAGCAAATCATGTCAATTTCATGCAGCACATGCTAGTTTCACACTCATCATGCTATTTTTAGCTTTCTAGAGGGTAATATTGCAGAAGTGTCAAAAATATTAACTTCTGGAAACTAGTTCCAGCTGGTTTTCATGCAATATTAACTTGTGCGCCGGTTTAGACCAGTTTCCAGGTAGACACAGAGATTTATGAAGACAAATTAAGCCAATCAGGAGACAGGATTCTCTCCAGTCATATAACATTTATAATTATGGCCAAGCACTGAATGCGGATCAGGCAGCTTTTTGAATTTTCGTCGAGGGGGATGGGGGGTCAATACCTGTATTCAACAGACACACGTTTCTGGATCCGTGCATGCAGTCGTATAATGGAACTTTAGACCTACACACCTCTCCAAATATCAGCTAAAATTGGCCCCCCAGCAAAATAGCTGGAGAGCCAATAAAAGCCTGCTCTCTAGACAAACGTTTCTGGGTCCGCGCATGACATTTCAGCAAATGCTCATTAAGTGAAATTTTCAATCGCAATGACTGTATAAAGTCGTATAACGGAACTCTAGACGTACACACCTACAAATATCAGCTTAAATTGGCCCGCCAGCAAAACGACATTTAAATGGCGTTTTGCTGGAGGGCCCATAATAGCCCGCTCTCCAGATAAACGTTTCTGTATCCGCGCATGACATTTCAGCAAATGCTCATTAAGAGAAATTTCAATTGCAATGACTTTATTCAGTCGTATAACAGAACTTTAGACTAACACACCTCTACAAGTATCAGCTTGGTATATGTAAAGCTTATAAAAAATGTTATTCTTAAGCCCCGTTCTCACTGTTCCGGTTTATGCCCAGGTCACACAATCACAGATTGGACGCAGGATTTGCCATGGATGTACATTCGTGGCAATCCGTATTGGTCCGTAGCTTTCCGTATTGCATCCCTAATCATACGTTGTAGTACTTAATCATACGTATATAGTGCATCCGTATCGGACTACGGAAATTAGCATTTCCGGGGTCATCCGTGAGGTTTAATCCATAGTAGAACCGGCGAGGTGATCCGTGAATGTGTTACCTGGACATAAAGGTGCCGGTTCATCCTGGTTTGATGATCCGGGATGAACCGTGATGAACCGTGTCACAATCGTGGCGGCACCGTGGACAACCTTGGAGATCCGGGATGAACCGTGTTGAACCGGCTCACGTCCCTGACTGTTTAAAAATGGTTTAAACAACCGGAACTCACCGGGAGTAACCGGGAAGGCTGTCAAATACCATGGTAAACCGGGACGACACCGGGAACAACCGTGTCTCTACCGGGAAGGCGTCAGAGGCGATACTGGCGCATTCCGGGAATATCCTTGTCTCCACCGTGCGCGATGAAAACCCCCAGTATGCATGATTTTTCAACAATGTGATATGTGCTAACAGCATAAACTCAGACCAGCCTGCGCCTAGGCGCGGTCTGATCAGAGCCTTTGACATTTAGAGTTTCTTAACTTAAATGGGGACTGCACAGGCTTGTCTGAGTCTACACTTCTCAAAATACCACACTGTTGGAAATCACATGCCGCGGCTTATAGTGTTTATATATTTTTACTGAAAAGCAAGACAATCTGGGCCAAGAATACAATGCACCCTTAAAGTTAAGGAAGACTTAAGTAAAGTATTGAATTCTCAGGATTCGAAAAACAACGTTTTCAAACTGGTTAAAAGCAAAATAGTTTTTTTTTTCTATAGATCACAATGATATATTTGACCACAAGTACTGCATCGGTCCTGGCAATTTATTAAGCATTTAAAGTAACATGTTGAAATATCAATACTTAAATTAAGTCTTCCTTAACTTTAAGAAGGCATTGTAGTTCTGGGCCCAGATCAACAACATTTGAGCCTCGTCGTAAGAAAACAGGCCCCGAGGTTATATTTTCATACTCAACTCAGCTGAGCACGAAATGTATTCTGCTCATAAATGTTAAAATGTCAACAATTGTTGGCAGTTTAACATTTATTAGCATGATTAATACGACACCTAAGAGACTTAAAGCAAGAAACTTCTTTATTTGCCGGTATTTTAGTTTTTATGAGTAGTTGAAAATTCATGCTCAGTTGAGTTGAGCATGAAAAAAGTTTTTTAACCTCGGGGCCAGGTCTGCTTCTGCTTATACGACAACATACAAGCAAATGAGCTGCGAGGTTATTAAGCATTTGTTTTCGCTACATAGATCATGATTCGTCTAGTAACTTAATCTGAATTTTCAAGTCTCCATCTACCGTGGCTGTGCAGTCAAATTTGTGTACGTTCGATGTATTTTCTTTGAAGACATAACTGTTATGCGATAGAGACAGAAGAAAATTAATGTTACTCCACGTTTTTATCCTAGTTCCAAGATAATAATAATAATAATAATAATAATAATAATAATAATAATAATAATAATAATAATAATAATAATAATAATAATAATAATAATAATAACGTTAATAATAATAATAATAATAACGTTAATAATGATAATAAAATTGATAATAATAATAATTGCGGTCGGCCATGGCCGGCCGCTTATATAAACGTCAATCAAAACATACATCAAATTCAGGTTTAGACCAAACCTTTATGTCGTGCTCATTCTATACTTTATAAGCTGCCGAACAACGAGTGGTGTACCAAATATCGTTGGTTGACCTACAGCGCGAAGTAAACTGTCTGTGAAATCTGTAGGGCTACCTATAGCGCGAGGCAAGCTCGTTGCGAATTTAATTTCCACAAAGAAGGCGTCAATTTGCCCTACCGCTTATATAAACGCAATAAGTATTAGCTTTTCAAAAAAGCTGGCGAAAGTGAAACGTCCCAAAGTCAAAACGTTCTTGATTGGCAAAGAGTGCGAGCGAACTTCACATCAGTAAACGTACTTATATGATTGTCATCCACATCTGATCACATAGAATTACTATGAATTCAGGCACTGTCTTATGACGGTCATGACAAACAGGTTTTATGCTCCCAAAGGGAGGCATATAGTAATCAAACTGCCTGTCCTTAGTGTTTGAGTGTTCATATCATATCCGGAGTATATCTCCTATATTATTTTATTAGGAATGCCAAAATTCGTGTCTTAATGCATTTAGGGTCATGGAGCGTCAGGCACCTTTACCACTGTAGAAGTCTGTACATATACAGTTAAGCGACCACTGTGACCTTGATTTTCTGGCATCAGTTTTAAGAAAAATGTGCTGTCTAGTGTTGTCAAATGATTTTCCATAAATGTGTCGCATGCTAGATACATTACCACAACATACCATGCATAAGGTGGGTGCTTTCAAAAGATCAAGCAACATCCTCGCTGGAAGCATGTGTTAAGTGGTAACAAATCACAGTTCAGATGTTAATAATCAGAGCTTAGTATAAATCTACATATACAAGCTCTAGAAGTTCGAAATGGAAGCATGCAGTGGGCAAGAATACATACAATGATAGGGCTAAACGACCGCCAGCTGTTTTGAAAAGCTAATACTTGTAATAATAAACAATGTTGACCTGCTGGGTGATCACCGGAATATACTCAGAAAGTCAACAGGAAATGGGATAACCGCGAGAATATTACGGTATGAATTGGTCAATTTATAGAGGCTTTGCTGCATACATCAGGCACAAACCAGGAGAAGGGTCATTCAGCGTCTCTATTGTCGCATGCTCAGCCCGAACAGGCAGGTTTAGAGAAACATTTTTTTGTAGAGTAAAATATTATCTACCTGTTTAAACATATGTTGGTGCTCTAAATAACTGTCTCATTGAGACGGTTCTTTTGAATACCCACAACAAATATTTCGATGGAGAAATAAGAAAATTAATTTAATGCTACATGTACGCACTCTTAACAAAATGTCTGAACACTGGTCACATTGGCAGAAGTTTCTGTTTGTTTGTTTGATTCAACACTTTTTCAGTTATATCCGGACGGGTCTCTTTGGTTGAACCACAACCAATCAATGATTAATGTGACTTGCTCAAGGACACAACGCCAGTGAGGCTCGAACCCGCAGCCCTTCAGTCTCAAGACATGCACTCTACCACTGAGCCTTTGCGCTCCCAGAAATTTCGGATGAAAATTTGCAGATGCACACATGTCAAAACATTTGCTGTACTTATCTGCAAAAACTGCCGTTTTCCGCTTCACATTTAACATGCAAAAGTAAGTGAGCATGGTCAGGAAATACCACAATCACACAATGCAGACTAACCCACAGCTACACGAGGAAGAGCTGCAGAATACAGTTACATGACATACGGAAGACATCTAAACCAAAGCAACCAGCTCTCTCTTCCTCGTCAATATAATTGCAAAACTAGAAAACACACGAAGTAATACATAACTGATTATGCATATTAATGAGGGTCTGGATGGGGTATAATGATTAGTGAATAATGGCCCTTTTTATAATGAATAGTGAATAATGAGCCAAAAAATAATGTATTGTGAATAATGAGGGCCTAAAAATTAATGAATAATCCTATTATTTTAATGAATTGAAGAAAAAAATAATTAATAGTGAATAATCAGATTTCTTTGCCACCTTTCTTATTTTTAATGAATAATTGGTCTTATTTTAATGAATAACCCAAAATTTTAATGAGATGAATAATGCGCTAAATTTTTAATGAATAGTGAATACCAGACCCCCCCATCCAGACCCTCATTAGTAGTTCCTTACAAGCTGCAGTCCAATATCCAAACGGCTTGTACCAATCACAGTGGCGGCTCAGATTGCTACAGCGTTGGACTGGGGATCGAATGGTAGCTAGTTCGAGAGTCGTCAGAGACAGTAAGCTATTTCTTTGAGCCAGACACTATAACCGCTGTTTAGTGCTAGTTTAACCCAGGAAGACAGGAAATGGTTCAAATATGACTCAAAAAACTATTGACAGGGTCCTAAAACATGACCACAAACTAAATGACGTAGGAAGTTAGATTTTTTAGTGTTAAACTGTAAATTTTCCAGCAACGAAATCCGTTTACATTCTTGTTGAATCGTCGACATCCGTATCCAGTAAACTGCGACAACCGTACCCAGCAAATTTACTGTTCATCGACAGCAGTATCACAAAAAATATAAAAATACCACAGAGGCATATAACAACATGCACATTCACAGATTAAAGGTAATCGTGTATGTTTATGATATATCTGCATCATATCGCCCGGATTTGCATTTTTTCTTGGGAATACTGAGTTTTTGGTGAATATCCGTTGAAGTACGCCCAGCGTTAAAACAGGCTAATAGCCTGGCCTGCAAATCATTTAAAACAATTGCAAGCTATCCACGAAACGGTTTAAACACCAAAAATGTAGGAACACACACTAAATTAGCACACTTACCGTCGCGTTTGATGGTTTGTTTAGCTGTCGACAGCCGTACCGACCGGTCGCAAGCCGTACTCCTCAGTCGATAGCAGCTTTACGCAGTACCGTCCAGGTCGCCAGCAAAAATAGCAAAATTGGTATAACCCCCGTGATGGGAGAAACAATGAATTAACTTAAATAGAATCTCCGCCTAAAATGTGCAGCAGCAGCAGCCACTGAGGACATAGAGGATTTTTTTGGTGAAGCCAAATAAAAAATACTTGTTTTTAGGGTAACCCGACCCTATCTAAATTTACTGGTAAAACCTATAACAAAAGCAGGTTTCTGGAAAAATAAAAATTATATTTTTCCAGAAAAATAAATAATTAAAAAATATGTTTGCCTATCCTATCTAAAAATTTAGACCCGTACGTTACCCGAAATACACTTATTTTTTTATCTGGCCTGAATACCAAATATATTTCATCGAGAAGGTGAATAATCAGTATATTTCACGAGTACGTAGCAAGAGTGAAAATGCCAATATTTCCATCGCGCGAGATGAAAATTTGATATTTACAAAAAAAAATCTTTTATTTTATGCTCAACGGAGAAGTAGAGAAAGCACACCCTAACTTTTTCCCTATCGTTTCTCGTTCGATTTGACTTATTCAGCGTGTTTATTGATATAGTATAACATTTGGTGTTAATAGGCTAGGGCCCAGTGTGAAAAAAATCAAAAATTGTTACCCGGAAAGTAGCAAGGTTTGTTATAGTATAACTTTGAGGAAGTACACTGCTCAAAATATTTAAAGGAACACTGCATGTTTTGCCATTGATCATAATACAAATGCACTCATTGTCCGACTCATAGCAAGAGTTAGCTTAATAAGGCGAACACGTGTTTGTCCTGTGATAAGTTTGGTTACGGATCCAGGGCGATGTTTCTTGATAGAAATAAAGTAAGCCTTTTCCAAAAATCTCCATGGAACGTTTTATGTAAAAATGGAATTTTGTTAAAATACCAATTTTTTCAAACCAAATTTTAACACGATTTTTTCAATCAAACACCACAACACCGTCATTTCTATACATTCAATAGTCGTTGATTTTGCAGAAATCATAAGGTTACGCTATTAAACAAGTTCGGAAGATTCTACAGAGTTCCAGAAAAAATCGTCATTTTCAAGAAATTAAAAAAATGCAAAATTTGAACCATGAACTTGAGTAGGGATTGTTTTGTTAAAACTTTTTTTGATCCAATACTATGACTCTCTTTGCAAAGATAGCGAAGGAAACTGGGGTTCTACCTTATTTTCTAGTGAACTGTATGGCTTGTCTATAGGACAGGGGTTATCATTATCACCTATGGAAAATTATCAAGTGTTCCTTTAAATATTTTAGCAGTGTATATATGGTGCATACGAAACCACAGTATATCAAACTTCTCGGAATTGCATAACGCCACTAGAGCTAATAAAGTATGGCAACCCATGTGCGTCATACGCATGCATGCGTTTTATACAAACGCTATTAACTCAGTAACGCGTTATCAAATTGAAATCAAACTGCCTTTCAGGAATGAATATGTGTTCGTTTTAAAGGTTTTGAGTATTAGTTTCATTTCAAAGAACTTATGCTGTAGCATTACTCATGCAATGCTGTGTACCTTATGCAACCAGATAAAATGTAATGTTTTGTATTCCCCAATCTGTATCTGGCGCGACTCAAGCCGATTATTTTCACACAAACACATTATAAATGTCCTATGATTACACTGCTGCCTATATAAATAAGATTAATTATCTAATATAGTTGCCGTTGCTGTAAGGTATGGAAACATATCTTTTGTAACAATTACATGTACTTGTACTACTAACAGATGGCGTTGAAAATGTGTGCGTTTGTAGTGGTACGTTCGTATGCCTATTTCATAAAACAAAATTTATTTTCACGTAAAATCGGAAAATGTTAGACGGCCTTGAATATGCGCACATAGGTTGTAAAATAGATTTGACACTCGCAATAAAATTGTTAACTCAGAAACTTCTTAAACAGGGCTATCGGTATCATAAACTTCGCAAAACATTTTCAAAATTTTATAGACGATACTATGATTTGATTTCTAAATTCCAAGTTGGACTTAAATCTCTCTTGCGCCAAGGACTTTCAGAACCTGATTTCTATGGTGACTTGGTGTATAAGTTGAAGAAGATTGTTGGCTCTACCGCGTATTTGGATTATTTTTCTCACTGAAATTTATGATAAACGTGACGACTTTGATTTTGAAATTGTCAATTTCCCATTTTTAGATGGTGATGTTCCTCGTTCTACATCCTATGGAGTCTATATCTCTCAACTCATTCGTTTTGCTAGAGCATCTAGCTATGCTACTGACTTCAACACTCGCAATAAATTGTTAACTCAGAAACTTCTTAAACAGGGCTATCGGTATCATAAACTTCGCAAAACATTTTCAAAATTTTATAGACGATACTATGATTTGATTTCTAAATTCCAAGTTGGACTTAAATCTCTCTTGCGCCAAGGACTTTCAGAACCTGATTTCTATGGTGACTTGGTGTATAAATTGAAGAAGATTGTTGGCTCTAATAATCTTTCAGCGCAGTTCATTAAAATAATTTCCCATTATAAAAAGATTGGCTATAATATTAATGTATTGCAACAGACTGCATGCTTGGTAGTCAACCCAATCACGGTTGGCAACTTTGCTTTCCTCTTTAATTGCACGCCGGTGGGTCGGACTTCAGACTCTATGATGGTTCCGACTTAAAGACTTATCTATTGATGAGATGGTAGGGGCCTGATGCTTTGGCTGTTTGTCGGGCCCACCGGGGTTTACCTGTTGGATTTCTTTTGCTCCCGTATTCAGTTTAATTTACTGTTGAGTCCTTATCCTTGCTTTATCTCCTTGTTATATCTTGATTTATATGTTTTAGGAGATGATGCATTGATAAGTTAGGGGTCTTTCATGCAAACCAAATATCTATGTGTCTTGATCCACATCTGAATTAAGGGTGAGGTTGGCGCCGTTAAACCGGTTTAAGCCCTCCAGTAAAATATTTTACTGACCGTTTCAAGGCGGTACTTCTTTTGTGGATCTTTTATGTTTTTGTTCTGTCTTGTGTTTGCTATGTTTTGTGCGCGTCTGTTTATATGTGCTTTGTGGTCACCTGCTGGGAAAGGGCTGACCTCTTGGCTCTCGTTTGTGCTGTCTTCTGTGAGTTTGTCACTTTCCCATTTGTATCCTGGGTCAGGTGTGGTACTTGATTGTATCGTTTCCTGATCTTTGCAACCTTACTTACTTTGGTAGGAGTTAATTTATTTTGCTGTCGAGCCTGAAGCGTAAATATACAAAACTACCTCGCAATGCTAAATGTATGTGCATTTTGAAAGGTTACTTACGGTTTTCTAAGGATGCAATAATAGCCTACGTGTAAATAGAATTAATATTTGATGACACTATTGTGTTTCATTACATAGTTATTGGGCGAAAAGCGTGTAAATTTTATGTAGTGTAAAGGAATATGAAGTGTATGAAACTACTGTGCTTCCAGGCTTAACGTGACCCCCGTTTTTTGCCGTTTATTCCTTAATGGTTATTTCAATTGAAAAACAAATTTCAGAAATGAATAGACCGCGTATTTGGATTATTTTCCCACTGAAGTATGATCTTTTATATAGGCTGGGATTATATGGAATTTCTGCGTGTTTTTGTTCGTCCACTTTGAATTAGTCCCCAAGTGTACCTTATCGATATATAAATGAACTACCGATCAGTAGTGTAAAACTCGTACATTTAGCTTAAGATTAATAATATAGAGGCGCAAATGGGTATATATCTCAAGGAAAAAGACAAAGCTATTCTGATTTGCAGGGCATTTGTGCCATAGTTCAAAATAAGGTCCGCTACCAAAAATAAGATTTAGTTACGCTTTGTGCATTTACATCCAATAAAAGTTAAAGTTGTTAAATAAAGAAAAACGGGGGTCACTTCAACCCTGGAAACACAGTAGTAGGCTGACTGATTTCAAATTCAACAAGTGTGCAGAGCAGTGTTGTACATGTTTATTGTAGGATAACGCAATATACATATCTATGGATATAAATGTTTGCCCTGTGAATTATCTGCTTGTCTCTATCCAGTTTGTATGTTTGTTTTGCAATGTGTTGATTTGTTGACTTACCTGGTAGTGTCACACTATACATCAATCATATTTGAGCCGTGACATGTGATTTTCAACAATGTGGCATTTTGACTAGTGTAGACTCAAACGAGTCTGTGCAGCCTCCTGTTAAGCTTAGAAACTCCAAATGATGTTCAGTCAGTAGCTTAACACTCATTAAATATTCAAGCGACAAGCAAAGGCTCTGATCAGACTGCGCGTATGCGCAGGCTGGTCTGAGCCTTTGCTGGTTGCACATACCATATTGTTGGAAATCTCATGTACTGGCTCACTTTATATTTATATGGGGGATCTATAATATTGTTAGTGTGTGGAAATATTATAATGTAGAATGCCAACGTGGTAAGTGTGTTTATAATTTGCTTTTAACCATCACAATTAATTGTTCAACTGGCCAGATATTATTGTGTACGTTCACACTCATTTCAAAATAAGTTACAAAACCCCTGTCTTGGGATATTGCATCATAATCAAATTTATTAACATCACCGTATCACTAGGGTAAGTTGAAATTTAAAAATCTGCTACTATCTCAGTTAAGACCAGACAAAGTTTGAAAACGAACTATGGTTCTCATGAGTACAGATACCAGCAAATAACGTGTGACCCACAAGAAAAGCCTTGTCACAAACTGCGTATAAAAAAAATAAAATGGGACTGGATATATAATACCTATTTAAACACATCAAAACAACATTATTTTTATTTCATTTGTTAACACCATATGACATTATGAATGGTTTTAATATCTGTTTCCCAGATTTTGTTTTTTGCAGCTTCAAAAGTAGAAAAAGACATGTCACAAGGTTTCTGTAATTCACGTGACACAACCAAAGCTTTGCCCTATTCAGACAGTGGTATCTAATATTGTAGATCAAACTGTAACAAATTTTCAGTTAAATATGTCTTTTATATGAATAACATGCGCACACTTCCATTAACATAGACATTTGTGTCAAATAAATCTCATTCTTGGGCTATACCCTAGCGTCTATTTTAAGGATGTAATCATACGTGACACTGATTTTTATGAATCCAAAACGGTATTTGAAGCATCATTAATTGTATACGAAAGTACAGAGGCTGAATAGGTTTCACAAAAATTAAAATCCTTATCGGTTGGCATTTATGCACATTTATCAGACATCAAAAGTGAAATGTAATTTACGTGATAGTAATTTACGTGACGCAGCTCACATTGAAAGCACCGGAATGACCATGATTAAGATTTGAATAAGTGTGGGTAAAGGTTTTTGTGTGTTCTCAGTACATTATAACACCCCGTTTGTTTAACATCATGTGTTTGTGTATTTGGATTGAAAAAAATCAGATTTTTTGCGTAATTAGTTATAATTGATGTTTCTTATTTTGTTGCATATTATCTGTTTTACGAAGATTTAAAGGACAGTGTCGTATTCAAAGCATAAAAACAGTTATTTCTTCTTGAAATGTATCAAACGTGTAAAGCATGTGGCAATTATACGCAAAAATTTGTTACAAAGTATGTGTCACGTGGTTTACTGGATTTTGTCACGTTTAATACAATGGCAGTTTAACTAAAATTATCTATTATAAACGAAGAAATTTTATTAGAAGTAGTTAAGTTCTTGTCTGCTTCAATTGATGACATTTTGCGATATTCATGTTGTTATATATATTTCATATCTAGAGTTGACCAAATGAAAACTATTAGGGTTTGTATTCAAAGACATTTATATCTAACAAAGTAGCCATCTGCTATATTGTCACGTGAGATACAATGGCAGTTCAACTACAATTATCTATTATACACGTAAAGCTGATAAGAGTAGCCGCTTGCCTGCTTCAATTGATGACATATAAGTAATAGTCCTGTTGTTTATGTATACTTCATGTCTATGGTTGACCAAATGAAAACTATTAGTGTTCGTAATAAAATGCATTTATATCCCTACCAAAGTAGCTATCTGCTACATTATACAGTTTTGATAAAAGACCCATGAAGCTTCATTCTGTGAACATACCGTGGCATTGTTACAGTTTCATAATTGGATAAAAAAAACACAAATAATCCGGAAATAGAGAACACCTTCAATATAGCAAAAGCAGACTCAGTTTTATTGAATCTGTTAATGCGAACTAATGGAAAGCACATCAACCACCATGCCCACAGCTCCAGCCCAATCGTTATTCTTCTTTCCATCAGAGCACAACATTCCTGATAGATCAGAATATTGGGAAAATATCAACACTATATTGATGTACACCGAGAAGTTTTATCAACTCCAAGCAGCACAACGACAGCTGCCACAACCTCTAAATAATCTGGAATAATGGATCCCCCAGAAATAGAGAGAACCTACAATAAAGGAAAACAGCAGACTATGTTTTATTGAGTCCGTTCATGAGAACTAACGGAAAAAGCAACAACCCCATGCCCGGCCCCCAGCTCATAATTGTATCCTATTTTCAAAGTCAAGGGAGAGTGAATAATACTGGCGTCACGCGAAGTACAATCTGCTATCACGTAGATTACTATATGATAGAGAGTTGTCACAATGGCTTCAACGTTATGTACATGCATATGTCCATTTTTCTGTTTTCAGGTCTTTTACAGTTGCTGTGAACAAGTTTTTCATGTTTTGTTAATTTTCCAGTGGTATTCAGTATGGTGGGTTGCGAGAGTAACTTACGTGCCTTTGGGTGTAATTTACGTGGCGCTCCATTAAAAAAGAATATTTTTAAGAGTGTTTGATTTGGAAAACTTGTGTTCAACGGAAATCTCGCGTAGGGGTATGGTGATTGACATCTAAGGTTTTTATACAATTTAATACTGCAGCTTGACAGTTCAAGGAGTTGAAAGAAGACAAAGTTAAAATATCTAATTCTAGAAGCATATAGCATGATTTTTCCATTTGAATAAATTTCGTAAATAGAAACTTAGGATTTGAATTGTTGATTTAAGTTAATTAATACTGTTCTGAATTAGAGAAAATAAAGTGTGTTGGTTCCAAATATTCAATGATTTTGATTTTTTAGTAATATTTAAATCATGCAAGCATATCACCTGTATTACCTTAATGAACGTTAGACACTGATTTCTAAAATGCTGCAGAAATGGTCAGAGTATTATCAGTGTGACGAAATATTGCAAGATGATTATTGAATGATTGGGTTAAGTGAAAACATGCTTAAAATGTCTATATTTACAACTTATTTTTTCGTTTTAATTTTCTCCAGGATTTGCAACGTATTTTAGAATGAGTGTCCCGATGACGAGACATCATTTTTGCTGGTTTGTGGTCAACTTACTTATGAATCTTGTTTGATTCAGTCATTTGAAATTAACAATAACAGTGGTTAAGAATGCTTTAAATATTATATGCCAAAGTGTTTAGTGTGTTAATAGTTTTTTAAACATAACTGGCCAAACGGTATTAAGTACAAGATCAAACGTTCAAGAAATATAGAGGTTTGTGGTCAATTTGTTTGAAATTGGCATTAACTGTGGCTAAGGATGTATTTTGATGTCGAATATGTGAAATGTAAAATCTGTATAGTACTGTGTTTTATTTGGTAGTACATGCATTACAATATTTGTATGTTTTATATGTATTAACAAAACATTTTGCAAAGTAGCAAAAGTATTAGAAGATAGCAAACACACAGAATGCCCACTGGATTCAAATAATAAGTTAAACAAAAGTGGCATTGGGCCCTGGCTCGCTCACCTGAGAAGGAATGTTTATAACATCAGGGGAAAGCATTATCCCATCAAACATCTAGCTATGCATAGTTGATGGATCAGCAGTTGCTTATTGACTTCAAAAGCATGGAAAATATTAAGTAATGGCGAGGTTAACAATATGACACCCCAGGTGTGGCCGTTTTTGGCTACAGAAACATTATTTGAACAAACTTGGTCAAGTACTATTAGGTGATGCTACACACTAACTATCAATACTGTACTGTACGCCCAGTGGTTTCAAACAAGAATATTTTGTTTACTTTCTCTAAGAAGACATGCAGTGTATATCAAACACAAGTGGTCACCTACTTGTTGAATTATTCCTTTAATATGAAATGGCTTAATATGTATTAGATGTACGCCATTTATATCCTTAAATCATGTGTAAAAAACATTAACAAAGTATCTCTTTGTTTTCGAGATTTTTGCTTGTGTATGTTGCTGTGCGTTTTAAAGTGTTTCTCGTAACATGGCTACATGCAACCAAGATCTTCATTGTGCAACCAGAATCAGTTTACTTAACTTGGTTTAAACAATATTTCATTCAGATAATTTGCATGTAGGCAAATATATACAATGTTAATATATTCAGGATCTGACAGTAAGCTATAAGCTTGTATGTAAGCCATTTCCTCAGTTCACTTAACTTTGCAACGTAATCGTTTTTACACAACTAAAATCCACATACGACGTACATTGGAGGCAATAGTATTACCAATGTGCCTATATACACGTAAGACTTAGGTTTTCTGTTAAGATTTGATTGCAAACGTTTACCAGGCATGCTAACCATACAAATTTGGCCACCCTTGTCCTGTGCGGTTCAGTTGTTTTGCACGATTAAAGCGTACCTATGCTGTTGTACCCAATTTACTTTAGACTAGTCTAAATTGACAGTGAATGACAATGCTCTATCTGACACGCCCAACGTCCGTTACCTGGGGTGCGTTACTTAACGCGACCGTTTTGTAACGCTTTGTGGCACTTTGCTATGAAACGATATGTTACAATATAGCGCTTCGTACCGCTACAAAACTATTCTTGAGCAGTCTCGCGGAAAGCGATATGTGAAACGAACCGTTGCATAAGCAGAGAGCTACGAAGCAGTTTTTGTGTATGCATATCTTGAATAGGAATGTTATCGTTGCGCAACGGACTGTTACAAAAAAAGCTATTTTGAGGCATAATCGTTGCATAGAGTTAGGAAAGCGTTACGTAGCGCTACATTAAATCGCTCGCGTTAAGCACTTTTCGCCAGGTCGCTCTATACATTACATGTATTGTCCCCGGGGGGAATTGTCCATGCAATTCATGCCTTGAAGTATATTTTAGTAACAAAACACAGTTCAGTGTCATATCACAGCAAGGTGCCATCACGCCAATACCTTATAACAGCTCAGATATGGCAATTTATAAGCATGTTGGAAACTGGAGAATCATATAACCATGTTGCTAGGTTATTTGGGACGTCAAAGAGCGTGATAGCATGGCTTGCAACACTACACTGTCAGACTGGTGACGTCGAAATGAGGAAGTGGTGTGGACGCTATAGGAAGACTACAATCCAGAAAGATATCTTCGTATGGCATATGCTCTGCGCAACTGGTTCGTAACTACGCCTGAATTGAAGTAGAAACTCCATGCAATTGGACTTCCAATTTCCAACAGTATAGTACCCCGGAGACTCTGTGAGGCTAGACTGAAAGCAAGACGTCCTTTCCGCAGCATCATCATGTCAAGGGTTAACATAAGGACTCGTTTACAGTGGTGCAAACAATATCAGGGCTGGCCTATACGTCGGTAGAGTCACATGATGTTTTCAGATGAATTGAGTTTCTCTTAACGATTCACTGACGGTCATAGACGTGTGTGGCGGCAACGTAGGGAGAGATACCGATGTAACACTAGCCTGCAGCAAGCTTCCTTAGGTGGTGGAAGCCCTATAGTTTGGGGAGATGTTTCTTGGGATAGGAGACCGGATTGAACAAAGATTTATTATGTATCGCTATTTAAAGCTCAATAACAGTGCCATTTATGAAGATGTAACATACACATATTTGGCGCATAGGTATGTTGACGTAACAAGTAAGATTGTGTTAAAGTATTATATTTCAACAGCTTAAAACAACGCCATTATATTTACATCTGATTATTGCTAGGAGAAGAATAACATAAGCTACCAGCTTTCGTTCTAATCCTTTTACATAATGTAACTTGTATATATTTGTATGTGTATCTTACCAAGTTGAAATAAAATATGTTTAAACTAAAGCTCATTCTCATGTTTTGTAGATTTGAAGTCCTATTTTGACCCAAAGCTTCAAGTTCCACGAGTATCCATTTTTGTCTGAATGGCTGCCCATAAAAACGACAGTTGTGCTAATATGTTGACCTTTTGGTTACCTCTCTTTTAATTGCGTGTCCAGCCTGGCCTACCTTTAGTATGAAATGTAAATATAGAGAAACCATTGACGCAATTTAAAGAATGTGTATGGCTAGAGGCATGAAAGAATGAAACAGACCGAAAGTCTATGGTTGATAACTACTGAGGGTGTTGATACCTTGGAATTCATAGCTGCATGTACATCCATTGTCATAACCGATAAAAACACCCATCATCTCAGAATTAACGTAAATCCAACGAGCAAAGAGTTGTTGGGATTTTTAGGTTTTATGACCTTTTTTGTTCCAACAAAACGCTTAGAAAAATGGAAGGAAACCAATCTATCATAAGCCTTTCCATCTGGGATAGAGAAATCTCACCCTGGGGATTGAAATTTAACAAGGAATCGGCAGGCTTCGTCACCATTTAAATTCCGACAAGTCGGGTGTGATATCTCCATCGTACATTGACACTCAATCAAGCAGCCGCGATAAATAAGTGACGCCATTGCTATGTTGAAGTGATGTCAGCATGCTATATCGCATCGCATCTATTCAGGATCTTCTGGAACTATTTTGAAATATAAAAATATGGTGTTTAATGGTGAGCAAGAAATAGAAATTATTACATGCATGTAATTGTGTGAAGTTGGGATTGAGAAATCCATCCCTCGCGATCACAGTTTTTCATGGCTCGGCGAGTCTTGTGATGCCAAACTGCGATCCTCGGGACAGATTTTTTATCCCATCGTCACAATCATGATGGATTCTTATATGCATCAGCATTTGGCATCAAGCCATATATCCAAGGGCAAACGCATCTGTCCAGGGTAAAGTAAGCTAGATAACCATATCATTGATACTAAAGATTCCTGATGCTGCTATGATGAAGTACAGAATCTGGGAATTATTTTAAAACGTCGATTGAAGGAGCTTAAAGTAAATCACCTTGCTTGATTGTCTTAATAAGACATTTGTGAGCTAGCCAAGGATATGTAGAATGACTAATCATCGCCATGGGGCACATACATCGAACAAAGATATTCAAAAGGGTTACACCATGAATTAAACATGTCTCGTAGTAAAAATTCAAAAAGTTACATGTGTCTAATTTCGTCTTCAAAAGGTATGTTACCTGTAATCATTAAAACCACCATATTGAGTACATAAACCATACCTTGATCCATAAGGTTAACCTTGACAGAATTGAGCGAATAGATTCAGTTATTCTAGGTATACTCAATCTATCATAAGTCTTTCCATTTAGGATAGAGCAGTCTCACCCTTGGGATTGGAATTTTACAAGGAACCAGCAGGCCTCAGCTCCAATTAAAGTTCTTACAAGTCAGGTGAGATATCTCTATGGTACCAGTCACCATTTCCGATAACAGTACTCCCTCTATTTAACAAGACACTAGATCCCACAGCAGAACCTATATTGAGGTCCGAGCGTACTGGGAACAATACAACAATAGCTTTCTGCCAGGTACTGTAAGAAACTGGAATACCCTCCTGCCTGACCTGGTATTCTCCCTTCTGTAGACGAGTTCCTGCCCTGTCTACGGAAAATTGCAGCAAAGACGCAGGTGAGGCTTTTACTGATTTAATTGTATATAAGAGATTTTTAGCCTTGGGTTTGGAATTTTACAAGGAACCAGCAGGCCTCAGCTCCAATTAAAGTTCTTACAAGTCAGGTGAGATATCTCTATGGTACCAGTCACCATTTCCGATAACAGTACTCCCTCTTTTTTAACAAGACACTAGATCTCACAGTAGAACCTATATTGAGGTCCGAGCTTACTGGGAACAATACAACAATAGCTTTCTGCCAGGTACTGTAAGAGACTGGAATTCCCTCCTGCCTGACCTGGTATTCTCCCTTCTGTAGACGAGTTCCTGCCCTGTCTACGGAAAAATGCAGCAAAGACGCAGGTGAGGCTTTTACTGATTTAATTGTATATAAGAGATTTTTAGCCTTGGGTTTGGAATTTTACAAGGAACCAGCAGGCCTCAGCTCCAATTAAAGTTCTTACAAGTCAGGTGAGATATCTCTATGGTACCAGTCACAATTTCCGATAACAGTACTCCCTCTATTTAACAAGACACTAGATCCCACAGCAGAACCTATATTGAGGTCTGAGCTTACTGGCAACAATACAACAATAGCTTTCTGCCAGGAACTGTTAGAAACTCTATTATATACCCATAAATGATATGACTTTAAAATTGTCTGTTTTCTGGCCATCTGATACAGAAAGCCGGATCAACGAACTGAGGTTTTCTGAATCCATATCACTATCCTTTAAAACGAGGCTAACGTCGGTTACCTGCTTTTGCGGCAACGTTACGTAAAGTAAATTTCAAGCAGGAAAACAGAGACGGAAAAGATGATGACGTAGCATCATATTATAATTATGACGTGAATATGACGTGACGTTTTGTAATGGCAAACGTTCCCTCATTTTTTCTGGATTAAAGACTGAAACAATTTATAAAATCAAAATAATGTCAGAAAAGGTATATAATAAACATATTATTATAATAGTAACTTAATCTGGCGTACAGTATCACGTCTCATGGATGAGGCTTTACCATTGGATCACCCTCGACGCTTCACGTCTCGGGTGATCCGATGATATGGCCTCATCCACTCAACGTGATACAGTACGCCAGATCAAGTTACTATTATAATTATGTGTATGGAATACCCTCCTGCCTGACCTGGTATTCTCCCATCTGTAGACGAGTTCCTGCCCCATCTACAGAAAATTGCAGCAAAGACGCAGGTGAGGCTTTTACTGATTTAATTGTATATAAGAGATTTTTAGCCTTGGGTTTGGAATTTTACAAGGAACCAGCAGGCCTCAGCTCCAATTAAAGTTCTTACAAGTCAGGTGAGATATCTCTATGGTACCAGTCACCATTTCCGATAACAGTACTCCCTCTATTTAACAAGACACTAGATCTCACAGTAGAACCTATATTGAGGTCCGAGCTTAAAGGGAACAATACAACAATAGCTTTCTGCCAGGTACTGTAAGAGACTAGAATTCCCTCCTGCCTGACCTGGTACTGCTCCCTTCTGTAGACGAGTTCCTGCCCTGTCTACGGAAAATTGCAGCAAAGACGCAGGTGAGGCTTTTACTGATTTAATTGTATATAAGAGATTTTTAGCCTTGGGTTTGGAATTTTACAAGGAACCAGCAGGCCTCAGCTCCAATTAAAGTTTTTACAAGTCAGGTGAGATATCTCTATGGTACCAGTCACTATTTCCGATAACAGTACTCCCTCTATTTAACAAGACACTAGATCCCACAGCAGAACCTATATTGAGGTCTGAGCTTACTGGGAACAATACAACAATAGCTTTCTGCCAGGTACTGTAAGAGACTGGAATACCCTCCTGCCTGACCTGGTACTGCTCCTTTCTGTAGATGAGTTCCTGCCCCGTCTACGGAAAATTGCAGCAAAGACGCAGGTGAGGCTTTTACTGATTTAATTGTATATAAGAGATTTTTAGCCTTGGGTTTGGAATTTTACAAGGAACCAGCAGGCCTCAGCTCCAATTAAAGTTCTTACAAGTCAGGTGAGATATCTCTATGGTACCAGTCACCATTTCCGATAACAGCACTCCCTCTATTTAACAAGACACTAGATCCCACAGCAGAACCTATATTGAGGTCCGAGCTTACTGGGAACAATACAACAATAGCTTTCTGCCAGGTACTGTAAGAGACTGGAATTCCCTCCTGCCTGACCTGGTACTGCTCCCTTCTGTAGACGAGTTCCTGCCCTGTCTACGGAAAATTGCAGCAAAGACGCAGGTGAGGCTTTTACTGATTTAATTGTATATAAGAGATTTTTAGCCTTGGGTTTGGAATTTTACAAGGAACCAGCAGGCCTCAGCTCCAATTAAAGTTCTTACAAGTCAGGTGAGATATCTCTATGGTACCAGTCACTATTTCCGATAACAGTACTCCCTCTATTTAACAAGACACTAGATCCCACAGCAGAACCTATATTGAGGTCCAAGCTTACTGGGAACAATACAACAATAGCTTTCTGCCAGGTACTGTAATAGACTGGAATACCCTCCTGCCTGACCTGGTACAGCTCCTTTCTGTAGACGAGTTCCTGCCCCGTCTACAGAAAATTGCAGCAAAGACACAGGTGAGGCTTTTACCGATTTATATTGTGTATAAGAAATTTTTAGCCTCCTGCTTCGGCCCTTGGCAGTACAGCCATAGAAATAAAGTAGAAGTAAATTGACACTCAACCGAACAGCCACACGTCTTCAGTAGACAAGTGACGTCATTTTTATGTTAAAGTGACGTCAGCGTATATATCACATTGCATTGTTTATAGGATCTTCTTGAAATGTTTAAAATATAAAAATGTTAGATTTTGAGCAAGAAAAGGAATCTATTACATACATGTAATTGTGTGAGGGTGTGGTAGAATAAACCATCACTCATGATCACAGTTTGTCATGGCTTGGCAAGTCTCGTGATTTCAAACGGTGATCCGTGGGACGTATTTTTATCCAAACATTAAATTCATGATGGTTCCTATATGATGTTTTATCAGCATTTGGCATCAAGCCATATATCCAAGAGGATCGCATCTGTCCAGGGATTTAAAGTAGGCTAGATAATCACACCAGTGATTTAGATAGAAAATTTGAATTGTCTTAATATGACACTTGTGAGCTAGCCAAGGACATGTAGAATGACTAACCATTGCCATGGGGCACATACATCAAACAAAGTTATTCAAAAGGGTTACATCATGATTTAAACAGGTCTCGTGTTAAAAATCAAAGATTTAGATGTGTCTAATTTCGTCATCAAAAGGTATGTTATTTGTAATCATTAAAACTGCCCTATTGATTACATACACCATACCTTTATTCGTAAGGTTAACCTTGACAGAATTGAGCGAATATATTCAGTCATTCTGGGTATACACACAGCAAATGTCTCTCTTCCAAATTTACAAATTTGCTAAGCAGTTCTGACTGTGAAAGGTGTAGTTGTTTACCTCTTTGCCTCCTGAATAATTTTTCATGTTTTTTGTCCTCTGCTGTTGTTTTTTGTTTCAAAATTTTTTTTCGAAAATTTCTTTCATGAAAACCTTCAGAGTGACAAACAGTTTAGACACAGATCTGGCCTGACGTTTTGTCAGGCCTGATCTGAGTCCAAGCTCTTTAAAAAGGTTATCAGCAGATGACACTCAGTAGACAATGATTTAAGCTCGATCATACATGAACATTTACAACACAAAAATAAAACATTATATGCATAACAGCTTAAGCAAATGGTTCTCTATTAAGTATGGATTGATATGGATTATTGGCTTCCATCCTTTTTTCTTTCTTCTTTTCTCGTAGAATGCATCTTGGTCACGATGACACATTTTGAGTTTCTTATTTGTATATGTTTTATAAGTTCGTTGTTGTTGTCAAAATAGCAGTGCATCCTGTATAATGCTTGCTGATCAATCATGCCGAATGACCTACCGCTAGAATGTACATTGTATACTGAATGCATACATCCAATTATTTGATTGTAGTGGAAATATCAAGATAATCAGCCTCATGAAGTTTTCCTCCTACTGAAAATAAAGAAAGCAAACAAGACTATAAGTTTCTTGCACACTGGATAAGAAAATCTGGTATTTTATTCTGGGTCAGAAAGTGTTACCTTACCAATGTTATCTTACTCAAGCTTTCATGAGAGGACTGTTCATTGGCTGTATTGGAACTCACACACACGCTCATCAAGTGACGTCAATGTTTAGTCAAAATTATGTCATCATGTGTCATTGCATCTTAGTGTATTCAGGGACTTCTGGAAGCTTAGTTAAAAAAAGTGAGTGGTGAGCAAGATAAAATTCCATTATTTGTGTAAAGATGGGATCGAAAAATCCATCTCGGGATCACAGTTCGTCATCAAATAGCAAGCCTCGTGATGCCAAACGACGATCCTTGGGACGGATTTTCCTATCCCACCCTCACACTCATGATGGGTTGTTATTATCTATCATAAGTAAGAAGTTTGAATAGAAAAATACGTCCTGAGGATCATCGTTTGGCATCACAAGTCATGCCGAGTTATAACAAACGTTGATCGCGAGGGACAGACTTTCTATCCAATCCTCACACAAATAATATGTTCTTTTCCTTGCTCACCATTAAATACCGCATTTTTGTATTCTAAAAATTCCAGAAAGTTTTTGATACGCTGAGATGCGACATAAGATTACGATTTCACACAATATATATAACAATGACATAAAATTTCTATCGACGTACAGCTGTTCTCTTTTTATCACGGGCTGGTATATGTAAGAAAATAAGAATCTACATAAGTGTGGGGGTAGGATAGAAGGAATTGCCATTTTGCATATTGAGGCTTGTGGAGTAATGACAAATGTTAATCCCCAGGGACTGATTTTTCTATCTTACCCTCACATGAATAATGGATTCTTTTTCTTGCTCACCAGTGTTTTTATTCATTTATCTATTTAATTTAAAATAAGCTTCCAGATATCCCTGAATACGCTATGATGCAAAATTACATGACGGTGTTACTAGATAGCGTGGGTAAGATAAGATTTTCTATCCCAGGGTAAAATCTCAAATTTCCTTATCCCTTGTGCAAGAAAGGTTTTTCTCATATGGGTAAAAACAGCAAAAAACCCAATCTGCAATGCGATAAAGTAAGCTATATGCATTAAACACAGTTCATGAGGTTTTGGTACAGATCTCTGAAATGTAAAGTTACTTTCCGGGTATGCATGGGCAGCTACATGTATATAGTTGAGCTGTAAGTCTAAATATTTAGTTTAGACTTCATCAACGCCATTACTTTGAGTCTACATCTGAGCTTTTGCAACAAGTGCATACAATACGTTTTTTGTCACATAAATTCAAGCCTGGAAGTGATCAAATGCCATGTTTTAAAATGAAAACAATCACAAGTGGTTTACATTATTTAATAACATTAATTAACGGCAGCCATAACACCGTTGTATACATAACGACTTTGTTTTTACGTTTTCACGCCAAAATGCTATTTCAAAGTAGTTTTAATAGCATATGATAAATAGAATGTAATATTAATGTTCCTGTATTATTTAATTTATTAAACTCGTTGTGAAAAGGCGATAAAATGCTCGACAAGCCTGGCATTTTATCACTTTCCTAAATTCTTTTAATATATTTAATAAAACATAACAACAGTGTCACTCACGTAGATCCTCTATAAATTCAATGAATTAAGTGGCTCATCTATGCATTATGGGTTTACTAAGACCAACAGACATTGTCATTACACACAGGCACCGAAGAAAACGTACACGTTATAGTATTCTAACGTATAGGTAACGAAAAAATGGTGGACAAATAGTTTCTAATCTACACTATATGGTAAGGTTTTTCCAGTATGCCAATACTCTTACATGAAGCCACAAAGTATGATTATTTTACTTGCAATATCTATAAATGTCCCTGAGGAGACAAACGGGAGAAATGCAAATCTAGTGGGGTCATTTAGCGCTGATTTCAGTGTCTGAAGTATGACCTGTCATTAGAATCTCATCTAACGCCTATTCAAGGAACCTACAGATGCTTGTTTCATGATGTGAACATGGAACTGTATAAATAATTGTCCATTATATTGATTTACTCATAAAATAAAGTAACTGTTTAAAGTTATTTTCAATTTAGTGCTATAACGTTGGTGACAACGTTCTAATGAAAACTTGAAAAAACAACGAGCTCTTTGTTCACAATAAAAGTGATAAAAACTCATCTAATCACGCAAGCAAATACATCTGACTGGTTGTAAAATAAAAATATTTTCGTAGAAAGCAACCCCTTCATTTTGGGATATTTATCAATTGATAGATCAGAGGTGTGATAAGCGTTTGAAATGACCTCAAAACATCAACTGGTAATACGAATTCTCAAATCTACAATAGTAAACAGGTCCCTATCTATAGAAAGGGAAGCAGGAGTACTTGGAACGTTCCACTATCTGGCCAAATTAAATTAAAATTCCTGCAATCGTCACTTTTTTAAGAACAGTCTGATTTATACGACAACATTACAAGTCACAACTGCGTGATTAACTACCAACTGCGCCATTGTGGTTAATCCCAGATCTAATTGCTGTCCTTGAAGAGAAGCTGTTATGAGAAAGAACATTACTTTTAAGGCAATGAAGAAAATAAAGCATAATTATATGACTAAGCCGCGGCATGAGATTTCCAACAATTTGACATTTTGACAAGTGTAGACTTGGTCAAGCCTCTGCAGCCTCCTTTTAAGCTTAGAAACTCCAAATGATGTTCAGTCAGTATCTTAACAATCACAGAATACTCAAGCGACTAGCAAAGGCTCTGATCAGACTGTGTGTATGCGCAGGCTGATCTGAGGCTTTGCTGGTCGCACATACCACATTGTTGGAAATCTCATGTCGTGGCTCATATGTCATTTTTTTAAAGTCACAAGATTTTGATGCCTCACAAAATAAGTGTTTAAGTACCTTGATCAATATTCCAGAATGCAGGCTGGTCAATACTGTCTGAGTACAGGATTTTAGGATATTTCAAAGATTTATGGAATGCGCATGTGCCATTAATAAGTATGGTGAGAAACCCTTTCCAATTTTCACAACTGCCATCCTCCATGTTTATTACAAATCTCTGTCCGTATCCATCCCTGTAAAGAAACGCAAGTATTTAACATTTTGAAATATGGGCCTCGACACGAGACAACTTGTCTTCAGGGTTTGCGAACAACACAGGCGCAGATCAGCCTGCGCATCCGAGCAGTCTAATCAGCGCCTTTGGTATTTGCTTTATGGAAAGTATCATATGTAAACTTGCTACAGGTGAAGTTCCAATTTTCTAGATATTCTATTTAGCTGAGGAGACTGGGTTGAAACTCGCTTTGGCGGAAACCCCGAAGACAGGTTCTCTCGCGATGAGGCCCATATTATCTTTTAAGGGAAATCTGTAAAAAAATAATAATACTTGTCTTAGAGATAGGGTGTGTGTGTGTGTGTGTGTGTGTGTGTGTGTGTGTGTGTGTGTGTAACGCACCAGCAACAATTTAAATCATAATTGAGCCGTGACATGAGATTTCCAACAATGTTGCATTTTGAAAAGTGTAGACTCGACGAGCCTGTGCATCCTCCTTTTAAGCTAAGAAACTCCAAATGATGGTCAGTCAGTAGCTTAACACTCATAGAATACCCAAGCGACTAGCAAGGTTCTGATAAAGGTTCTGACTGCGCGTATGCGCAGGCTGATCTGAGGCTTTGCTGGCCGCATATACCACATTGTTGGAAATCTCATGTCACGGCTCATATTATCTTTGACAGGAAATCTGTAAAAATGATAATATGTGTATAACAGTCCTACAGACAATTTGTGTGTGTGTGTGTGTGTGTGTGTGTGTGTGTGTCTGTGTGTGTGTGTGTCAAACGCACCAGTAACAGCTTAAATCATAATTGAGCCATGACACATGATTTCCAACAATGTGGCATTTTGACAAATGTAGATTCAGACGAGCCTGTGCAACCTCCTTTTGAGTTTAGAAACTCCAAATGATGGTCAGTCAGTAGCTTAACACTCATAGAATACCCAAGCGACTTGCAAAGGTTCTGATCAGACTGCGTGTATGCGCAGGCTGATCTGAGGCTTTGCTGGTCGCACATACCACATTGTTGGAAATCTCATGTCGCGGCTCATATGGAGACAGAGCCACAGCTTCAAGTCCCATATGACAAACAGGAGGAAACAGGGATCATACTCGTGATCCCAGTATGCAAGAAAGTGCTTTATCTACTAAGTAAAGAGGAAAGAAAATATCAGGAACCGATACAATCAAGTACCACACCTAACCCAGGACACCATATGGGAAAGTGACAAAACACAAGAAAACAAATCACAAGAGAACCAAGAGGTCAGCCAAATTACAGTGGCTCCTACACAAGTGATATCACTGGTTGTATATTTTTTATATTAACTGGTACTACCGCACGTCCAGCCTCAAATGCAAGATTTTGTGTTTGAGATTGGTTTGCTAACGGTTTCTGCTAGCATGTACTTTAAACGGCAACACCAAGGTCGGTTTCTTGACATGACAGATACAATTTTTGGCGGACTTTCAATCAAAACATTTAAGAAACATAACGAATCAATCCACCTATTGGTCTGATTGGTTGTTTTAGATCAAAATATCAACTTGTCAGATCAACTTGTTTTTTTTTTAGCTCTGACTGCCCATGGTCAAGGACACTTATCTCCGTTGCAAAATTGTATGTTAATTTATTAATTTGATCTGAATGTTTCTCTGTGATTATGTATTGCATAAGTTAAAGACCGTGTAGGCTGATAAATGTGTTGTAATAGTCTGAGGCAAAGATTTGGTTGGTAAAATGCATTAACCCCCCCACACACACACACACACACACACACACACACACTCACACACACACCGTGACCTAGGCTGCTGTCCAGTCTAAGGTGGTTATATTGTTGCTGTGATTTCAGTGTTTGTTGTTGTCACATTGCGTATGGGGGTGTTGGGTCCTTGTTTTGCGGACCAGTGCCATTCTAAGTGTCCTTTCTAATTGGGCACCAATGGGACAAAACATGTCTCCCGGGTTTTCGACAGTGAGATTCAAACAAGTCTCCTCTGCTACAGAGACTAGCTAGAGAATTGGAATTTCGCTTGTAGCAAGTCTAAATCCGATACTTTCTAATACGTTAATAACAAAGGCGCTGATCAGACTGTGTGGATGCGCAGGATGGTCTACGCCTTTGTTGCTCGCAAACCACCGAAGACAGGTTTTCTAGCGTCGAGGCCAAATTAGTAATCATCTTACTGAGGGACAGAGATAGAGCTGATTGATTTACTTTGTCTTGTTTAGTTTGTGTCACTTCAGTTGGTTTGTTGTCTGTGAGTGTGGCCATTCTTGTTCATACTCCCTTATTTTTCGATGGCTTCCCATGCTTTATGTTTAGCTATTTTATTTTGATGGATAAAAGCAATAAGGATCAGATTTCCACTTTTTTTTAAGGGGTCACATGTTGTCTTTATTCAAGTATGATATATGGCTGTCCCTTTGGATTGCTTTAACCTTAACAGTGTAGTCCCTGATGAAATTCAGCGTTATGCTGCATTCAATCTGGGTCTTCACTGTTTGTCAAATATTACACGTTTAGAGGTTTCCAGTATACAAAATGTTAACTTACCCAATTAATGAGAAGTCTTGATAAGTTTGGCTAGTTAGATTATTCCATGACGAATTGAGCAACCTGTCAGGCGAAAACCAGTTTGTCAATGTGCTTCCCTCGCCGTTGAAAATTAAAACTTGTTTTTCAACTCCATCTCTATAAAGTGAGATCTTAATCTGAAATGGTGGCTACCATTATAAGATAAATGCGTTACAGATTATCAGGTAAGTTTACAGAATTTAGACAAATACACAAGATGTTCAAGATGAACGTATGCACAAACTCATACTTTAAACTCCCAATGCTGATATATCCAGTTGGTACATGAGATGAATTTTTAACACAGTCTTCATCTACACATCAACGTGGTGTCTGCAAACAGCGAAGTTCTGGCGAGTTTGTGTAATACTTTTACAGGCTCGCCAGAACCATCGTTGCTAGATAATGCCGAAACTATCAAAATATCATGAGTTGACTTATTTGAAAAGTAAGTGAGTATGATCAGGAAAGACCACAATCACATACTGCAGACCAACCCACGGCACCGTGAGGAAGAACCACATAATATTTAAAGTAACAATATACCTGTAATAGGACATTAATAGCAAAGAATCCAGCTTTCTCTTCCTCTTCAAGATGATTGCAAAACTAAAATGGTCACAAAGTAATGCATAACAAAAGAAAGACAAACACAGAACTCCTACAAACAATGGGAAGTACATTAAACAAAAGATAAACACTAACGGATCCATCGCCTTAGAATGGACAGCAGCCTAAGCCACTGGAGAGCTTAATTGCATTTTACTAGCGCTAAATCGTCACCCTAGATTCTGAAAGTAGCAATTGCACCAAGGTCACAACACATATTTGTCTATGCGTCCCATGTTGTGTCCATGGTCAGGTGTGGTGCTTGCTTCATTGTATCGATTCCTGATCGTTGTCTCCTTTCTTACTTTTCTTATTCTGATCTAGGCTCTTCTATATTAAACAAGATTTGCTTTCCAACAGAATTTAGTCAATTGTCTATTATCAGCCAAGGTTACGTACTGTGATTTCTTAATTCAGGAAAAAATGAGCCCTGACATGAGATTCCAACCATATGGTTTGTGCAACCAGCATACCCGCAGACTGATCAGAGCCTTTGCTAGTCGCTTAAATATTCTATTACTTTTAAGCTACTGCCTGAACATCATTGGGAGTTTCTAAGCTTCAAAAGGGTCTGCACAGGCTAGTCAGGGTCTTCACTTGTCAAAAACCAGCATTGTTGGAAATCACATGTCGCTGCTCAAATAATCAATCTTGCATTATACATGTTGTGATGAGTCTGGGTCAACTAACATGGACCATTGTCTCAAAGTTAAACAATACGTCCTGTCTATAAATAGAGAATACTACATGTAGGTGAGTGTCTTTTGATATCAAATTTATCAGGCAAGGCTTCGAGAACGCTTGTTGACACCGCAAGGCTTGCCAAGCGATTCGACATGCGATCTCAAAGCCGAGCCTGGTTAACTTGATATCAAAAGACGCGAACCTGGTATCCTATTTATCAGCTTCACTCTTCACACTAGCGAATATGACGTAATGATCGATTTTTGTGTTGATTCAGCATCGCTGGTGACGTCATTCAAAAAGTGCAATGTCATCATGGCCTGATAAAGGCACATGCACTTGGAGATAGACGACGTTTATCAGTCAACGTGCAACGCTGGTGTTAATATGAATTATAACTGATAAATACACATTATTATACATTAGTAACTTAATCTAGCGTACTGTATGAGGTCGAGTGGAGGAGATCATACCATCGGATCATCCGTGACGCCAAGCGTCACGTGTGTGTCATCCACGAGAAACGGTTCAGTGCGCCAGATCAAGTTACTATATTAACACCACTACTATAAACAAACCCTTAATATATGTGGATTAATCAAAGTCTGGAGAACTAAAAGTATCAGTAATGTATTTAACGGGACAAACACATGTATAATACAGGACTACGAAATGTTGAGATCGCACCCTTGGTTAGTCACATGGCATTATCTTTTTAAAATCATTTTAACATTCCATGGAACGCTTAATATTGTAAGCACTTAATCCACATAAAGTTCAGTTCCATTCAGAAGTTTACTTTAAAGCAGAGTCCTATATAATATGTCACCTAAAACAACAACGCTTCCATTTTGTTTTCAAAGTTCGTTAGAAAATAACAACAATAATTGTGAATTTACTGATTTGGATTATCTCCCCTCCACTGTAGACACTAAACTGGATTTAAGAGTTATTGTGGACCCGTACCTATGAATGTGTAATACAGGGGGAAAATACGTATTTGAAAGTATAACGGGCACGTCTTTGATAGTTTTAGAATCCAATTAAAACATAAAAGCGGGTTCATAAACTGTTAACATAAGCTATCGTGACCTCTTTGACGAAAACAACTTTACTGAATATCTACTTCTGATCTTCAGGAATGAACCTCGTAGAATACACATAACTTACTGACATAATTATATATCGAAATAAAAAATAGTCAGTGAGTATAATCAGAAAAAACACAATCACAATACGCAGACAACACCATGTTATTGCGAGGTAGAGCAACACAAGAATCGCGGGACACCATGAAGACAAAGTAAGCAAAGCAACCAGCTCTCTCTTCCCCATCAAGATGATTGCAAAACTAGAATGGACACAATGTAACGCACAACAAAACAGTACAATTCAGATTCTCATTATGGGAGTAACAATCAATAACGAATCAACAACAACAGAACCACAACCTTAGATTGGGAAGTAGCCTAAGCCACAGGGGTGTGCTTAAATGCATGTTACTGGTACCGAATCTTCGCTCTAGATTCTGATGTAGTTGAAGCACAAAGGTGTTAAGCTCGCATGGATGCTTCCTAACTATTGTAATGTATACTTAACTACTAAAGCAACCTGACACATATTGTGTGTCAATTTTTGGTAGTAAATGAATATGATGCACACTGGTCTTTCCATTGCGTAAAGCTGAACAAAGGTAGATGCACTGAGATAATTTGAAAAGATGAACCAATTTCAGACGTCAGCTATCAAAACGTCACGTAACCCTTAAAATCTATTTCCGCAAGAACAAAGAAATCACGCAAAATTCACCAGAAACTGCTTTAGTGTGATTCTTTGTTATTTCAATGACATATTCTTGGCTTTCAAATATAGCATGCAAGTATTGTTCAACCCAAAAGCACATTTTCATTCTCTGAACGTCAATTTTTTTCGTTTCAGCGTTTTATAAGCTTTAAAAAAGCACTGCCACTTTATCAACTTTTTCCACTTTGTATGATGTTTGGAATGCATTTTGACAATGATTCAGTCCTTTTGAACACCGTAGCTGCCGCCTACGGTCATTTAGCGACGTCAAGCGTTACAAGGACATGCTGATATGTGCATACTGCAAAGCTTGAAATTCATACGTGATGAAAGTAAAGTGTAGCCAATTGACACCATAACAAAATAGACAGCACACACTAAACGGCGACATACGTTGACAAAGAAAGTACGGTTATTATCCATGGTTTACTTTGTTCTTTAATTGACGTTAAACTTGGTTTATTCCGCTTTTTTCATTTAACGTGACAAGAAACTTAAGTTCTGATTTTTCAAAATGCATTCTTTTACAATGATTGGTTGACTCCAATTCATTTCAGTTTGTAGAAATAGCTTAAACAAAGGAAATAACACTGCCGTTTAGACAACGTCAAAAGCAAAACTTTAAAACCCCATATCATACGTCACAGTAAGAAATTGCAAATTTTTAAAATGCACTTTTGTCTGTACTGGTATTGGCATTGCATACATGAAAAAAGTTCTCAAAAAAATATCTAGACATACATTCCCGAGGCAAAAGTGATAAAAACGTTGTTTTTGACGTCGGAACGTCCTTGTCTTTATTTGATAAATATATCTTTTCGAAGAATACTTTCTAATGTCTTGTTATTAAAAAAAGCATATCGGCTTAGCTCTATAATTTGTTATTAACGAGTTTGAAGCAAGTAAAAAGTGTCAGGTTTCTTTAGTAGTTCAGTATATCATCATAGTTAAAACAATAAAATCAAAATAACACACTATGATGAAACATAAAAGGGCTCACGACTCACAGATAGTCAGAGCTAAAGAATATCTCAAAATGAGGCATAGTGGGCCCAGCTACTGATACGCATCAGGCACAAACCCACTGATTTTTTAAAGTTGCCGAACATATGCAATGTATACACACACATAAGCACATCCTAAAATTCTATTTACCATATATACACCGTTTAATGCGCATGTACCTTACCACTGGATAAAATTGGTGTATACCTTACTATGTCCAAAGTGCCCCCAGTATCTTATTAACGGTCGCCTGTAGTGTTTGCTGCAGTCAGATGAGCAAATAAGATAACTAGTGTCGGTACCACTCTCCCATGCCTTATACATGTCTACGCTATCACCAAAAGGTCCACTTGATATTCTTGAATATCCTCTAAAGACTAGTAGCCATTCTTCATCTGAAAACAAAAAATGAGCAATCTCATGAGTCAAATAACTTAGCAGTATATGCTCGTACGAGCATGCCCATTCAAACCGTCTATAGGGCCAGTTAAGCATAACATTTCAGCGTAAAATTGCAATTATTTTCTGATCCATCAGTTTAAAAATATGTTATGTGCGCTCAAAAGAACGGTATCATTGAGCGGTTCTTTTAAGTATCCACAACATATGTTATGGTTGAGAAATAAGAAAATAATTTTCAGTTACGTACTTCTATCTTGTCAGAACGTAGCCTGCTCGCTCGCTCGTGCGCGCGCGCACACACACACACACACTATGGAAGTAAACAAAGGTTTAGGCCAGTAGTATGTATACGGCGTCAAAAGTTAAGCATTACCTATATTTTTGCTGAATCATTTTTCAAACTGTCGTGAAGAATTTGTTTTGAACATGGAAAGTCTTTATCAGTTGTGACACACTGTGAAAGTATTTAAACGAAAATTTAAAAAATCACGCGATAATCGGATTTTGCTACAAAATCATGAGGTTTCGCGACTAATATTAAAAACTTCTCCCTGTCGACCTGAAATCTTCAAGAAGTAATCCCCAGCATCTTGAAGCAAATTGTGTGCCTTTTTCTAACAAAATTTTCAAAATTTATTCATGTACAGAAAGTTGCAATGAAAACAGGTTGACCCCTATGTGTTTTTTTATGAATTCACGATCACATTACTTTGGCAAAAAAGCATAGCTGTTTCACTATTTTATCCATATATATAAGATAAATTAGTTTTATTTATAAGCAATATTTACACCAAATTACCGTGCCCTGAAAAAGTAAACATCGAAGTTAGTGGAGCTTATTTTTGACACTATTTATAGATGCGCGTTTAAGCTGTATGAGCACTTGAAATTTAAAAAAATGAAACCTGTGCAATTCACAGACGATTCACAAATGTCAAACATTATTGTATCTTAAAATTAAGAAACACGCCACAAAATGTGTCCATAGCTGTAGTCGTTTAAGTGCTTAAGGGTTGTAATGCATGTATCCCAAACCGTCACAGAGCGGAATTTTGCAGATATCCGATCTCTTGTCAGGATCAGGGTCCACTGTATAACAACAGGGCATATAGGGTAAAGTCGGGTAAATTCGGACTTCGGGTAAATTCGGGCACATATTTGCAAACAGTGTAAATCCAGATGAGACGGCTCCTTATGAGCCGTCTCATCAGGATTTTCACTGTTTGCTTAGTTAATTTATTTTTATTCCAATATTTGAAAGATGAAACAAACAAGGTCGCTTTTCGAATTTAGCCGTCTGTCCAAATATACCCGACTTTACCCTAATAACCTTTGTTGGTGCTTTTCAGCGCAGTTGATTAAAATAATTTCTCTTTATAAACATGTCGGTTATAACTTTAATGTAGTGCAACAAACGACAAGCGTGGTGGTCAAACCAATTGCTGTTGGGAACTTTGAACTCCTCTTTATTTGCATTTGGCGTGTCGGACCTTAGATTCTATAACGGTTCCCACTTAAACACTTACCAAAAGATGAGATAGTTTGGGCCTGGTGCGGCGTCTGTTGTCAGGCTCACTGGGGTTTAACTGTTGGATTTCTTGTGTTCCAGTATACAGTTGTATGAACTGTTGAGACCTTATTTTTGTTTTATCTCCTTTTAGTATCTTGCTTAACGTGTACTAGGAGATGATTCATGGATAAGTTAGGGATCTTTCATGTTTACCAAACATCTATGGGTCTTGATACACATCGGAGTTAAAGGTGAGGCTGGTACCGTAAAACCAGTTTAGGCCCACCAGTAAATTTCTTACTGGCGATTCCAAGTTGGTGATTATTTTGTGGATCATTTTTGCCATGCTGCCATATCTGTTTCCTGCAGCCTTGTGGTCACCTGTTGTGAAAGGGCTGGCCTCTGGACTCTCTTGTTTGTGATGCTTTCTGGTGTTTTTGTCACTTTCCCATTTGGTGTCTTGGGTCAGTTGTGGTACTTGACTGTATCTATTCCTGACCTATACCTTCTACCTTACTTAGGCGTTATAGAATTTCTTGTTGGCACAGAGAGGAATATCACAGAAATCCCATCTCTTGTCAAGATCAGACTACACAGTATTACGCTAGGCATATAATTCGTGCTTAAAGGGTTATAGTATTCCTAATTGTCACAGAGAGGAATATAGCAGAAATCTTTCAGGGTCCACAATATAACAACAGGGTATGTTAGTACCATTATTGGTGCTTTAAGGGTTATAGTGTTCCTTACCGTGACAGAGAGGAATATCACAGAAACCCCATCTCTTGTCAGGATCTGGGTCCACAGTATAACACCATGGCATAAAAGTACCGTCGGGGTCTCTACAGTAGTTCGCAGCGGCTGTTGCTGTGCCATCAAATGGAAACAAGACGTCATTATCATATGAATGGCCATGAGGGTACTGAGAGTCCCAGCGCTGACAGGAAATTCCTTCTTTTGTCACGCTCATACTTCCCGTATAAAGGTAGTTGTTTGACCAACAATGGCGAGTGTCTATAGAATATAAAGAACTGGTTTGGTCCTCGACGCGAGAAAACCTTTCATGTATGCAAACAACAAAAGCGCAGACCAGCTTGCGCATCTGCACAGTCTGATCGGTGCCTTTTTATTCGTTTTCTGAGTATTACAGGGTTGCAAACCCCAAAGACATGTTTCTCGCGTCGATACCCCTTTGTAGTGCATCGCAGGTTGGATGCAAATTTAAGAAAGATATCAATTCGCTATGACGTGGCAAACGTTGCAGTACTCGCAGGCATTGTCTTCGCAGGCGCGATACTCAAGAATCGACCTGTCTGCTAAGGCACATCACCACTGAAAAATGGGGTTTGTTAATACGCGGTATGCATTACTCAAAACACTACGTTAAAAAGTAGCAAGCACTTAATGGCTATGAATAATCCGTTTGTGGAGACATCAAGTAACTTTCGTAGCTAAACAATGACAATAATTGGTATTATTGTACTTTCAAAGATATAGATACACAAAGTTAAACAGGCACTCATTAATCTTCGACATCATTCGGTCACGTTCGGTACATCATTCGGCCACGTTCGATCTGTATTAGCTATTTAATTGATTAATGTACCGAACAAGTATCTTTCAACAAGGTGATCTGGCAATGCAGAGGCAGTGGTGTAGTGGTAAAACGATTATCTCATATTCCGGATTGCGAGGGTTCGATTCCCACTGGGTACACTTATTTTAGGTATCATTTTTAAATTTATATACTTTTTGAGTTAAGATCATATTGTTTCTGGTTTATTTTAATTTTGATGGATAGTTAACATGATGTCTTTTTTCAAGACTGATAAGAGATTATTTATGGTCGGAAGCTGACGGCGGTGGGTTTAAAACTCCTGCACATAGTTTCTGATAAAAATCTTATCAAAGTCGTCCACAGGTTTGTATTGTCCCAGTTTCGAACTTTGCGGCGACGAAAATGTACCGGTTTCTCGAAGTTCTTTTCGTACTCTAAAAACGGTTCTTCTGCTGACCCCAGTTGCCTGAACAGTATGTTGAATATATGATGAGCTGTCCCGCCCTGAGTGTTTCTCGAAATAGTTTGAAACATTAGCTATGAGAAATTCGTCTTTAGATTTTGAATGTTTTAAAGATTTCTCAGTAGACAACATAGTTCCTAATTAATATAATGCTTTAAAATGAATTCTATTACATTTACTTTTACACGTAATAAGTCTTGTAAAAAACATGCAAGTCATGATTTATGATAAAAAATGAAAATATTAAAAAAAATATATATATATATAATTAGTATGACGTGAGACTCGAACCCACGATCTCAACCTTGACAGCTATGCCCTCTATCCAAATGGCTAAGCGGGACAGTGAAAGATACAGGATTAGAAAATACTTTTCTCTGAAATCAATACTTTTCATAATGTTTGCAAATCTAAAAATAGTTTTACGGAATTATACGAGTTTATACGGCATATTCATGAGTGCCAGTTTAACTTTGTAAAGCTATAGATGAGAATCGATGTAAACAAACACTGGCCATTTTACTTTGATTTTGGGCGTGCAGGGAGTCTCAGTTTACAGTTATATTGAACCTACCACAGATTATTGCATATGCGTTTAGCAGTGAAAAATCATGCTTTACCTGTTTATAAGAAAAATAGAATAGCCCCATTACTATGCATCTTTGAAAGCACAATACAGTATTTAGCGACGGAATGATAAGATTTGCAACACTAAAACATTTTTGAAAACATTTCGCACATGGCCAGGTGAAAAAAGCTGTTTCAGTGACACGTGTTGACGCAGATTGATAACAAGTTTGAATCAACCAATTGAGCGAATCCCGTGATTTGGTGACGCATTCGGTAAACAAGTATGTCGCATGTACCCACAATCCTCAAAACAGTTAGGTCAGTATTTGAAAAATGCTCCCTATTGTTAGATAATGTACTCCCAGGCATTTATTTCAAGGTAGTATTCAATGTAATAAGGTGCGTGATCATTTTTGAGTGTGCATTTCCAGTTACATTGTATTCAGTACATAGAGGTAGATGTTAATTGTCTCGGTTTTAACTATACTTAAAACCATTAAAAACGCAACTGATACAAATGTTGTTTTTCTTATGAAAAGCAGCGAAATACACGTTGTCGATGTATTTACTAGATATCCTTTCGCACGGGAACGTTTTAGCAATCCTTGAGCTCAATTGCGCATTTCTGCTAAAATGTTTGGTGAAAAATGAGAAATTCTACAATTTTTTTTTATCAAATCTTGATAGTCTAGTCAATATCAGTGAGTAAGTATTGTGCTTTATTCGAAGAACAACAAAAAACGGAAAACAAATCAAAAATTCATTTGGGGAAAAGACCTAAAATTTATGTATTAAAATTTTTAGCAAAATTTGCGCAAAATTTGAAAAATAACTAAAACTTCATTAAAATGAATACTTTAATAATTGGCATGGGTTACATGTAGTTCTGAGTTCATAGCCGTCGATCATGATTTATCATGAGCTTTACCATCGAAAATATTTCATTTTCATTAATTTCCGATTTTCATGCATATTTTCGATGGCCATTCTCCATAACAGCTTTCATCGCGAGCACATTTTGCTGAAATTAATAATGAACACCTTATCCCCTAAAACCAATGTGGAAAAAAATAAAAAGGGTTGTGGTTGTTTGCGGGAGGGGGTTTTTTGTAAGAACTATTTATTTATTTTCTAGCACCCATGTATATTACTATACTACTCGTAACTTAGTAACTATATTATATGTTAAAAATCAGCGACATCGGCTATACATGTAGTTATATTGAAAATACTGTTGCCATGTGTCATTGGTTTACAGAAGCTTATATCCCTGGTTACTCCATACGAATTAATGAAACCCCCGATATCTATAGACGGACTTCAAATCAATTTAAGAATAGAACTACGGTATTCGCAAACATACCAAAACAAGATCCTTTTTTGTAGCTGTACCACCAAGTCGATGGACATGTGCAGCGTTGGGTAATGCAGCGTCCCGCTATTGCTTGACAATCAGCGTCGTCACTGCAAAACTCATTCAGTACCGCTGAAATATAAATAAGGAAACTCAAAAGAGTTTATAGTACTTGTCGCGCATACGTAAAATCATACTTTAACAGTGCATGCATAGCTATGCAGTGGTCCTAAACTCCTTCATTTTTGACATGTACATGTACCTACATACTCTAATATATACGTTCCCAGCATTATGTGTGCAAGCACTGAAGCTCCTGAGTAAAGGAGTTTGGGAAAGAGGTCTCAAAGGTGAATAGCCTATTCTTACTCCGAACAAGCAAGAAAAAGAATCAATTATTTGTGTGAGGATTGGATAGAAAAAGCTGTCCCTTGGGATCTCCGTTGGTCATCACTCGGCAAGGCTCGTAATGGCAATCGGAGATCATCGTGACAGATTTTTCTACCCAACCAAACACTCATGATAGATTCTTATACTGTCGATTCATGCATCATTTTTAAGCCAGTTTCTATGGTACCATAACGGCCTCATTAAGATACATATTTTAAGCAAACAGTCTATCATATGACACCATTTGATGGCCAGTACAGATTACCCTCCAAAATACGTCACTGGAATTGGTGTAACATAAAGGTGTAAAGAAAGTTTGTTCCGCAATCATTTTTTCGCTGTTAGATTAGTAATAATGTGTTTAATTACATAAATGGCACAGATATTCTTTATAGTGAATATTATCAATAATTAATGAACAATGGGATATTTATTAAAAAAACTTTGCCATGATAAGAATGTTCTGCAAAAACCAATAGCCCATTAAAACATTGGGCGCGAGAAGCAAAATTGGGGTATACAACAAACAACAATAGCCATCCATCGACCGCTGTGTTCAGAGCATTCCCTAATAAGTTAAGCAACTATTCGTGGGATTGTTGTCATCTCATATAAATATTTGGGACATTATAAAAAATATAAGGCTTTAAACAACCATCTAGAATCATAAATGTCACGAATTTTGGAAAATATCGGATTTTTCTAAGCCGTTTGAGAGACACTGCCCAAAGAAAAATCAATTTTGTGCAGTCAATGTGTGTCAAACATTTATAATTAATTTCAAACGCTATAAAATATCACAGACAACGACAGGTTTGTAGAAAAATGGTGTGTTTTTTTCGCAAAAATCGATAGAAATAGTGTTTTCGATTGCCATTTGTCGCCATTTAGGCGACAAATGGCAATCGAAAACTGTTTCTGACGATTTTATCTACGTTCGTCGATAATATTAACGTTTTCGATTGCCGCCTACCCTATGTGCATCTCATCCTCACATAAATAAAACATTATTTTTCTTCCTCACCATTAGATTTCGCATTTCTGAAAGCTCCTTAAAGTTCCTGATTACACTTAGATGCACCGAAGCACAAATAACATCACTTTAACACAATAGCAAAGTTACTTGTCTTCCGATGTAGGGTGTTGGTATTTTATCGTTCCCACGTGTTGGTACAGGGTATGCGAGAAAGATTTTTTTTCAAATGGGTAAAAGCAGTGAAACCCCAATCTGGTGTGCAATAACGTTTTATCTTTGTCAAGAGCTCTCCATTTTTATGCAGTGCATCAAAGTAAGTAAGTAGGCAAAGATCAGGAACCTATACAATCAAGTACCACACCTGACCCAGGACAACACACGGGAAAGTGACAAAACACAATAAAACATCACACACAAGAGAGCCAAGAGGTCAGTCCCTTCCCAGCAGGTGACCACAAGACTTCAATTAACATACAAAACAGCATAACAAACACGAAACATAAACAACAAAAATGATCCACAAAAGAAGCACCGCCTTAGAACGGTCAGTAAGAAGTATCTCCATTGAAAGGCTTAAACCAGTTTCACGGAGCCAACCTCACCCTTAGTTCAGATGTGTATCAAGACACGTAGGTGTTTGGTTTGCATGAAAGATCCCTAACTTATCTCCTAGAACATATAAATCAAGATATAAAAAGGGGATAAAGCAAAGAAATGAACTCAACAGTACATAAAACTGAATACCCTAGCTGGGGTTGACAACAGCCAAAGCATCAGGCCCCAACCATCTCATCTATAGATAAGTATTTAAGTCAGAACCGTCAACGAGTCTGAAGTCCGACCCGCCGGCGTACAATTTAAGAAAATCCAAGAAATTTGTAATTCCAAACCAATATTTTGTTCAGAACGAAATTCAACACAATGGTTATTTTACGATTTCATGGATGGATGACATTGTTAAATGAGCTGGTGCATGAGATTTCCAACAATGTGGTATGTGCGACCAGCAAAGCCTCAGATCAGCCTGCGCATACGCGCAGTCTGATCAGAGCCTTTTCTAGTCGCTTGAGTATACTCTGATTGTTAAGCTACTGACTGAACAAAATTTGGAGTTTCTAAGCTTTAAAGGAGGCTGCAGAGGCTCGTCTGAGTCTACACATGTCAAAATGCCACATTGTTCGAAATCTCATGCACTGGCTCAAATAATATTGATAATTGAATCCCACCGAATCATGGAGAGTCTGCATTTGATACACAGCTGTACTTTGCATCCATTCAAGCGTATATACCGTACCCTTATTTTTCATTTTAAAGCTTTCGAAGCAAGACAAAAATTGTTTGCAGTTTTTGCAATTTAAATGAATAGAATTCAGTAAACAAACTTACATGTATATGGCTATTAGCTTGTCGAAGCTGGTTGAGATATGTCCAATGTAGTCGATATCCAGCTACGCTAAGACTCGTTTATTTCTATATCAAATCACACATTTTGACCATCAAACTCACGTTTAAATCAGTTCCACGGACGAAACAGAAATTATTTATTACTGGTGACTACAAGTCACGTGAGGGTGTGTGTACCTAAAATATTACGTGACTTGGGACTTGAACCTCCGCAAAGGAACATCAATATAAGTGGAAACATTTGGACAATGTGGTTGGACATGCTGGAACAGTTGATGCGTTCAAATCAGCTCTTCATAAGTGCTACTGATAGCGCTTCGTGCTATCTCTCTATCTCTCTCTCTCTCTCTCTCTCTCTCTCTCTGATGCCAAATAGGATAGGTCCTACACCGTACATAAACAGTTGGTACTGAAAGCACTAAAGCAGTTTTAGCCGAACAAAAAGGATACCACACATAGTGCACAGAGTGTCATATCGAAGCCTTCATTGTATGGAATGGAGCAAAAATTTGCAAAGGCCAAAAAACGTTTTTTGTGTCTTTTTTTAATTTTAAATTAACATGATTAAGAACTAGCTTTAGGTTGCGTTATTCCCCTATTCTGTCAAGACAACGGATTCCACGTATTGCCACGATTTGAAATTTATTTTGATTCGTAGCTGAAATCTAATCAGTTCGTGAATATCTTAACTGAATCGTATAGTCCGTAGTCAGTTCTTGCAATTCGTAAGCCTATCGGGAATTCGCGGCAAAAGTTTTGAACTGTTCAAACCCTTGGCCACCAACTCCCGATTCGAAAAAAATCGTACTCGATTCGTAACAAAATCCTAATGCATTCTTAGACATCGTTACTGAATCGTAATTGTTCGAAGGCGTTCTTAGGCGCTCGCAGGTACTCTTATCTCGTTCGGGGGGATTCGGGAGATTAAGACAAGCAATAAAACCATCGAAGATATAGCAGAAGATGATCGCCCTTAGAGTAACTACCCCGTCATGCGCATGTGAGCCTGTCCCAAAAGTGGAAACATATGTAGTAGCACAATCATGATCAGCCAGTCAGTGACTCCTGGCTGGTGATGCTGTCAATGGTGAACTAGCATTTTTTCAAGTCAAAAAGTCAGGGCCTCTCTCATTATACCAAGTGGTTAACTAAGTTCGAGCTATGAAAAATATATAAGCAGCTGGTCTTCATACTCAAGTCGTAGGTTCGATACTACAGTTGTTCTACGAGTAATGTTTATGAATCGACTTGCTAACGTACGGCGTACATGTAATTACTAAGAACGCCACAGTAACGCCAAGGCATCAAAATCTTACGCAGCTGTTACGCTTCGTTAAAGCTACGTGAGCATTCGATGCTGTGGCGTTTTCGTGGCGTTCTAAGCATACTGGATACGCCGTGCGTTCGTAAATGCGTAAGAGCAGCATAGCATACATTTTGTAACTGATGCCCTGGAAGCATTGAGGGGGCCTCTTTATACCTATCGTGAGAGAAAATACCACGAATTGTCACGGATAGTCACTATATCGATGATATGTCAGTAATTGTTCAATCGATCAATAACAAAGATTGCTCACTGTGACGTTCTGCTTAACAGCATCAATAATTTACAAAATACTTTATGTTTCATGCATTCAAACGCTCTAATTCAAGTAGTGTTGGAAACAAACCATCAAAAATATAATTAAACAAACTGACGAAGCATAGCAAGCAGGATGGACATACCATATGATTTTAATTCTATCAATATCATTATCTCATGTTGGATCTACTTTATTATTTTACAAGTAAAGGCTGCAAAAATTGTCTGCACAAACTGGTCTAAACAACATGCACAATGTACATGTATTCATTATAAGTTTGAACTGTGTGTATTTTTGGTCCAAATTAAGCCATTTCATGCGTGAATACAGGAAGGTTTGTCAGGGGGTCCAAAGTAAAGTTTAGTCATCAACTTATTCTACAGAGGGGAGTGGGGGTCTGTAATACTGTAAATTCGGAGATTTTAGCGAGAATTTTATTTCAGATAAATTCGCATCCGTGAAGTTTGGCGAAAATAGAATTTTCGCGAAAATTTCCGAATTTACAGTAGTATACACCCAGTAAATAAAGCTTGCTGCCATCGGCCATTCAGCGAACTGCCACTGACGGGCCGATAATAGCCCGACACTAAATGCTCGCTTGGAAATACAAAGTGGCTCAACGGTAGTGTGCTTGACTAGCGAGCGAGGGGTTGTGCGTTCGAGCCGCAATGGGTGGGGGCATTGTGTTGTGTCCTTCAGTAAAACATTTTATCCTCTGCTTAGTACTGGTTCTAGCCAGGAAGATCCATCCCGACATCACTGAAACACCATTGACTGGGATGTTCAGAATCAAAACAAACATACAAAAATAATTCTGGTTGATACATGTAGCTTGTGTTCTTCCGGGAGGGGTTCCATACCAGCAAACGGTTTTGTGATCACAAGATGGAGGCTCCGCACAAAAGGCATACATTTCTAAACCTCCAATCCCTATCGATTTTCCCTATTAAGGATTTTTGATTAGTTTTATCATTTTATTCAAATATTGATAGAAAAAAAAACTTTAATTTATGTTATTTTCTTCGTTTGAGTTTAAGAATTCGAGGAAAATTAATTTCTCCTGAGTAATCGAATTGAGCGCCAGGCGGCACTAGCAGTGAATGCACGTGAGATTTGCTGATTGAAGGCTTTCAGCTTTGGACAGTTCGACAGTCAAGTACGCATTGATTTTTATAAAACGAGAATTCACAGAGTGTTGGTCTGACTCGAAATAATATGAAAGTTATTATATTAATACTATATTGGCTGGCTAATACCTAGAAGCAAAGATGTATAGTAAAGCTTGTATTGAAAATGATCTTTATGCCATTATGACTTTATACTCAAATCCTACTGAATGCAAAAAGCACAATTTTGCGACAAACTAGAACAAAATAAAATGAAATAATGAAAATAGGCCAAAGTTGTACACATACCAACACATTCCAGGGTATCATTCCATCGGAGATTTGATTGACAGATGACGCTATTTCCTTTGTATCCATTCGGACATACTGCAACCGTTCCTATTGTTCTAGGCGTCACTAAACCATTGCTCCACCTTGGGCATCTGAGCTCTGTCAAATAAGAGGGAATATAGCCTTTTGGAATATTTAGCATAGCTCAGGTGAGCTTGAACAATAAACTTTACCAAATGGAAAATAGGAGTAGTACATGTAGGCTATCAATACATTTACAAATCCATAGCATAAGGGGATACACACCATGTGCGGATCCAGAAAGTTTTGTCAGAGGGGGTCCAACTCAGACGTTGTTATTTTTTATATTTTCTTTTGTTTCTTTTAACTTGATGAGAGGAGGACAGAGAATCCATATAGCACTAAAAGCGGGCCACATCGGCCCATTTCGCTAGCGGGCCAATGAATGCTGGCTTTGTAGCTTTGTGATTTTCCAGGAGATCCGGATCAGTATTGCTAAAAAACTATATATTTGTGATTTTCCAACGGGGGTGCGGACCCCCTGTCCCACCCCCTCTGGATCTGCGCATGCACACTGCAAAATAAAGCGTAACTTTACACCAAATGTGGTTGCAGCTGAATTACTACAGTACTGCTCTTGGTATAACTTTTCAACTGATTTAAAGCTGCATACTCTGTAACAATGAACATTTTTCGAAAAATTTTATTTTCTTTTTAAATCATTTGTAAAAGTAGAATTAAGCTATGTTTTCACAATAAAAATGTTCAGTACAGCTGAAAAATGCATGGAAAATTGAATTATCTCATCAAATAGGTGTGTCTTTCTCTTGTTGGTAATTATTTGCGTCCCTCCAATAATTCTAGACCGTTGAATTTTAACATATATGCAGTTGTTTTGATAGTGATACCTTGTTAAGATTTACGAAAATGGTAAAATGTTTACCTGAATTTGAGTATGTTTACTGTGTTCTTGAAAAATAAAAACATTATTTTTAAAATTAGAAGATCAAAAGTTACAGACTATGCAGCTTTAAATGAAATATGCTCTGTTCGAATGTATTGAACCAACGAATAAATACAACAATAACCGGTTAAAACTGTCTATTATTTATCATTGGGTACATGTTTGCCTAAAATTGTTTTAGAAAGTCTACACCAAAACAGATGGCAGCTAATCTGGATCACTCTGATAGTGTTCCTGAAAGTTTTTTTTTTAAAGTTAATTTGAAAAAAGTCAGCAAACAAGAAAACAATCATGAAAAATTAGCCAGCATGGAAAGAATTGAGGACGTCGATTCAATCATCCTAGGGCGGACTTGTTTTGATAATTTTAGAATACTCTGAGTACGTCTGAACAGCCACCTAAAACAAGCAAAACTGGGCAGTTTGGAGTACTCCGGAGTAAATCAAGCGATTGCTGTTTGAATTGTGAAAAAATAACACAATCCGATTGCAAAGAAGTAGAAAAAAGAATGACAAAATACATGTGCTTTCAACCCCCTTTACTTATGAGCCTATTTATTTCAAAATGAATAATTATCAGAACCTATCGGGAAGACAGAAAAAATATCTCGGTACAGTGTAGGCATTGCTCCGCCATCTTTTTTAGAACAGGTCACGTGACTGTTCTGTCTACACCACCTCGGAAGACGGAGTACGCTTGAGTACTCCAGCACAGATGTTCCTGTGCTCTTGATTTGTGAGTAAAGAGAACAGCTAAAACAAGTCCGCCCCTGGTCTGAATCCAGTGCATACCCATTTACTTCTATGAATTATCATAGCCTTAATTGCAGGGAGTCCACTTAAATCGTAGAGAAAATGGTACTTGAGCCAGTGCATGAGATTTCCAACAATATGGTATGTGCGACCAGCAAAGCCTCAGATCAGCCTGCGCATATGCGCAGTCTGATCAGAGCCTTTGCTTGTCGCTTGAATATTCTATGATTGTTAAGCTACTGACTAAATACCATTTGGAGTTTTTAAGCTTAAAAGGCGGCAGCAGAGGCTTGTCTGAGTCTACACTTGTCAAAGTGCCACATTGTTGGAAATCACATGTCGCGGCTCAAATGGTACTTACTAATTGACATACAACTGTAAGAACACGAGGACCCACTGCCGGTGGGTATGCACATCTCTTCAATGGCACATGAATGGCCATAACAGGTCACATCAAGCTGAAAAATAGTAAACACAACATTAGCGGTACATGCAATAGGTGCATTTTTTACAGTAAAACCTGTCTTAAGCGGCCACTCAATTAGAAGACTAAAAAATGGTTTTAAAGACTGACTGTTGCTTTATGCAGATCAAAAGTTTTGCAGAATGCTCCAAGAGAGCATTCTGCAATACTTTCGACCTTCATTAAGCTACCATTTGTCTTTAAGACCTTTGTTTTGTCTATGTTTGAGTGGCCGCTTAAGACAGGTTTTACTGTATTTTATTAGAAAGACGTCAACCAAGCTATATGTACCTTTCTTTCACTGTAAGGTCATCTGTATGCAACAGCAACCAAAAAATTCTGTGTGGAATACCATTGATAGATAGAGGATCTTACATGAGTGCTCTTGTTTTATTGAATTTATTAAACGAGTTGGGGAAAAAAGATAAAATGCGAGGCTTGCCGAGCATTTTATCTCTTTTTCGCAACGAGTTTGATAAATTCAATAATACAAGAGCACGAATGTTAGATTCTATTTATCATATGACAAATACTTTGAAAGTAAGTAAGGTTGCAAAGATCAGGAATCGATACAATCAAGTACCACACCTGACCCAGGATACCAATGGGAAAGTGACAAACTCACAGAAGACACCACAAACGAGAGCCAAGAGGTCAGCCCTTTCCCAGCAGGTGACCACGAAGCACATATAAACAGACGCGCACAAAACATAGCAAACACAAGACAGAACAAAAACATAAAAGATCAACAAAAGAAGTACCGCCTTGGAACGGTCAGTAAAATATCTCATTTCTGGCGTAAAAACGTTATAATTTTGTCATTATGTACGCAACGTTGTTATGGACGTCACAACGTTTACCGAAAATCGATAAACCACTAGTGGTTTATCGATTTTAATGCATGGCGTTATTTCACTCCCAGACACGACGTCATATGATAAACAACATTAGCAGTACATGCAATAGGTGCATTTTTTTTATTTTATTAGAAAGACGTCAAGCAAGCTATATGCACCTTTCATTGTAAGGTCATCTGTATGCAACAGCAACCATAAAAATTCTGTGTGGAATACCATGTATAGAGCCTCTTACACAATAATGAAGTACAGTGTTCTCTGAACAGAGTCGTTATGAACATCAACATCCACACAAAACTTCTTACTGCGTCAATTGCATACTTTGTCCTGCTTTTCATGCAATTGTTTATGGAATGCCCCAGTCGCACCAGCTACTTGTTGATTCAATGTTTTACCTTCAATGGGACACAGTTGACTGCTTTCTTTGTGGTGATGAGCTTGTTATTAGTCAGGTGCAGCTTTTGTAGCTGTCGTAAATGAAGTTAGCCTTGTAGTTTCGCCATGGCCTGGCATAAATCGGCACTGCATCTCTCGTCGATCTCAACTCGCTGCCAAATTTGTCCTTCCAACCACAGGAGCTTGAAGTTGTGTCCTTAAAATACTTATATAGCCTCAAAACTGAAAGCTCACGTTGTCACTACGTAATGACATTGTGGGCTTTTGGTTTTGATCTAAGGTTATAGAGGTGATATAAGGACTGACCTTTAAGCTCCTGTGCTCCAACATACACTCATACACCTTTATTACTTGCTAAATAAACGCCAAGTTTCTGAATTTGACTCTGTTCAGGGCACCCCTTTGCCTATGTATAAAATGGCAATTTTCCTCTCCTGTTACGTGGTCGATGAGGTCAAAACTGCTGGACTGTGACAGTTTCCAAAATAGAATAGAGGATCTCATGGACAATTGCTGATGATATATCTGCTTTGTCAGAACTAATCCTCCTATTTATTTATAATGCCTGTAGTGATCAGCTGACTGGGGCTCTTGACTGGGTATTCCTCTTCCAGGTCTTACTGTACCTTTGCATTTCCTATATAGTTTATAGCTCAAAATACACGCGTAATTTCTACAGGAAAATCTCCTTGATCATTTTCCAACACTTATTCCTGTTCAAAAACTCAAGAGAAACAAAGTAAACAGTGAAAGCCCAGGTTCCGCCAGATTGATTTTCTAAAATATTTTATAGTTTGTGGAGATCGTACTTTTTTTAAAATTTCCTGCTGCTTCGGCCCAAGGATATATTGACCTGAAAAAAAGTATTATCCAAAAATGGAAACAATACAGAATTAACTGAAACTTACAGAAGCTGTCTGGCTAAAGGAGAGCTTATAGTATGTAAAATAAACCATGACCAAGTATAAGCAGAGCGAAATTGGGGTCGACCAAAGTACGCCCAGATTTGTTTCTAATGCTTATAAATCCTATTGCATCCAAATGGTACAGTGATACCTGAAATGCCATCTGGATTCCAAAGCGTTCGAATTTGAGGAAACACTCAAAGTGTTATCCACACGTTTCTTCTTATGCTTCTTCATCTTGCGAAGGTTGACATGCTTCAACTATTTCTACTTAATTGCATGATAATTTTGCATGAAAATTCATAATTTGTCATTTTGTTTTAAACCACTATTAAGGATGCAAAATGTGATGGCCTCTTGAGTCTATGTCCTAAACCTAGTGTTTCTAAGCCTGAATTACCAATTTTAGGCAATTAAGTAAGATTGACTGCACAGTAAGTGGAAGTAAATGAAGACAACATATTTGCAAATGTTTGAGTTTAAAAAAAATCAATTTAGAATAGCCTGCCATTTTCGAAAAAAAACACAAGATGGCGGCCATTAAATGACATTGTATAAGGGGTGTTGCTTTGAAATAAATGTTGGATGCTCCCACTTTCTCCACTAGACATTGGATAATAAAATACACACACCGCTGTCTTCCCTGTTATCGAGCAACTATCCTCTTTTGCTATAGTGGCTATTTGTCCAGTAAAATTCTATATGAAGCGCTTTTTCCTTCATGGAATATTAGCTCTGCCCACTGTCATCATCACATCATGAAGGTTGAAAAATAAAACTTTGATTCTTAAGTATTGTTAAATATTATTTTCATAACTTCAAACTACCTTCATCTAATTCCAAATGAAACCAGATGTTTTGTTATTATTTTACATTGTTAGCCATCTTGAGTACCCTGTTGGAATAATAAGTAACAATAAAGTAATGCTGATAGTAAGGTACTGTACAACTGCTTTCCAAAATTTTTATAGATAGCGATTTTTGTCATAATTATTTACATACCCTATACTTGTTGAGTGTTTGTAATAAGCTTGTGTTTTGTTTGAGATATGATTTATTACTGCTCCTGTATGCGCGACACATCTAGTAAAAGTGAGTAAAAATATGACTTGTTTTTGCAGATGTTTTGTATTAAGTTTTAACTTCTAAAAAGTTGATTATATTTTTAGCAAATCAAAGTTGCTTATCAAAACTCTATTTCGAATTATGGAATAATAAGGAGAGCAGCTAAGAAAACTGTGGTGGTAATCTATAAAGCCATGTATACAGAGCATTGTGAAAATACCTTAAGAATTGAAACTATCGAGTGTATCAACAATGAATCACTTGATTGACATTGGTGTATATGCACTAGCAGGTCGCACAAATTTTATAATTTTACATAATTACTTTAAAAAGATATTTTAAGTATTTTGGGTGTTCAAATTTTATCCTACATGGTAAGAGTCAAATTATTAGGAGAAAGACCAAAAGGAAAGTACTGTACTGCCAAACAGTTAAATGGGCCAAGAGGGCTTGAAATTGTATTAAAATTGGGAAAATGTCATCTTTTCAGATGAATCCACACTCTAAACCTATTTCTTTTGCACTCCTTTCTCATCTGTCGTCTGAAACGCGAAAAAAATTATCCACATTACATTGATGGATTGGTATTGAGGGGACATTCTCGTAACTTTTAAAGCGGTCTCTCAACTTAAGCTTGTTAATGAAACAATCACCAGTAAGTAAAATCAGGATGATATAAAAAGCGATATAAAACGCCAATATAAATGCAATATGTCCCAATTATTCAACAAGATAACGCACCTTGCAATTGCTCTTTAAGATATTCATACATTCATCAGGGACCAGGGTGGTGATATTTTTTAGTTGTCACCTTACAGTGTAGATCTCACCCCCATAGATACTGACTGTAATATTGTTAAGTGTCACGTTAGTCGGATGTCATATATAAAAGACAGAAGTTTTTAGAAATTACTATCAAAGTTGGTGCACCTTGAATTCAGATGACCTAGAAGTCATGCATTCGGCTATGCCAAAAAGAATCCAAGCTGTCATTACAACTAATGGTGGTGTTACTAAGTGTAAGATGACATGCCAGATTTTTGCTGGAAATGAAATCAATTTCAAGATAAAATGCTTTGTTGTTACAGTGCTATACATGTGCTTTAATAAAACATAGAAAATAATGATTTGCAACTTTTAATTCATTGCAAAATCAAATATTAAGTACATAGGGTATGTAAATAATTATGACAAAAATCGCTTTCTATAAAAATTTTGGAAAGCAGCTGTATGTTGTTGATAGTTTTTATATTCTAGAAGTGATTTGCATCAAAATTTATAACTGTCAGGTTCTAGTGTATACTAGAGGATTTTTAAGGCGCATCACCATAATTTTGCATTTTTCTCGCATACCGCAAATTCGATTGAAAAGTTACTTTCAGGTTTTAATGTGTAACTCAACAAATGGTATGAATCAGTTGTTAATCTGACTGCATCTCATAATGGCGCGTTGCTGGGTGGATATGTAGCATCTAGCATCTTTCTTCAAAGTCATCCAATACCTTTTTGTTATTTTGTGTTACACCGTGGCATGTATAATACCAGATCCAGCAACGCAGTTTACTGACTTTTTCTTATCAATATACATTGATAACTTCAATAGTTCAAAATCAAACATCAAATTTAAACATCAGATTACGCCCCTTTTCAGAAATCACCAAAGCTTAGCTGTACATACAAGGACCTCGGACAGGACAGTCTTAATGAAGGATTGCCCATAGAATGACCAGAGAAAAGCTTAAAAGAAAACGATAGGTTTTCTAAGAAAACGATAGTAGGTTCAATCCTCGACTTATCCACAAAAGGCTTTTTATTCATTGGACAAGTACCAATAAAAATTTAGGTTGAAAAACTGTTTTTGCTTTTTAACATATGGAAAATCGAAAAAGTTTTGCTGAAGTGCTCCCCCCCCCCCGTGACCAAACTAATCAATTTGCATACAGTTGTACATGTAGTTTTACATTTTACACATCATATAAAAGTGACATGGTTGGTCACGGGGGGGGGGGGGGGGGGGGCGCTGTCAAAATGCTCAAAAATACTTTATTAAAAAACTTAATAGAAACTTATTTTGTTAAAACCTGTAGGTGAATATCAATTTGCAATGGCATGTATCAGGGCTTTAATTTTTGTGCTTACAAAGTAATTAATTGTCTCATTTCTCAACCAAAACATATGTTGTGGGTGCTCAAAAGAACCGTCGCAGTTAGACGGTTCTTTTAAGCACCAAATTGTAGGTTAAATCTGAAATGTCAGAAAATATTGACGATTTTACTCAAAAACTGTGTTTATCTAGACTATGATTCATACAGTATGCAGATATGATACACCTCAGTGCACAAGTCAAACTGGTTGAACTTGAAACATTACAGTTAATAGTCAAAAGTAATTGACAGCACACTTCTTTAGATGAATCAATGATATCTTCTCAACCCGAATTCTATGCAAAATCATCACTTTCGTCTCAAGTTTTATGCCGCTAGTATAATATTTACATGTATTTAGGTGAATACTCGATGAAACTTTGACTTTCTGTGAGATAAAATGTGGCCATAAAAATACCCCAACCCCTAAACCCTAAATTCCTGGCATAATTATGCAATATTTTCAAAAAGTTTTAGCTAGGTACACTAAATGTAAGGGTTTGATTTAAGCACAAAACTAAAGTTGTCAGTTATGCATTATCCTAGCCACAGGCTGTCAAAATTTGGGCAGATTGAATAGGAAACTGTCCGAAGTCCTTTCATTAGTGACATTGACTTCTTACCCCAACATTGACTTCTTAAGCCCAATTCTCACTGTGCCGGTGTAGCCACGGTACATCCCGATGCAGGACAGCCGGTATACCGTGATGCACCGGGACACATTTCATAAAAAATAAATTGCGTTCTCACATTGCCGGCGTTACCCCGGTATAGCCCCGGTCCCCGAGAAAGCAGACGCCGGTTGAGTCCCGGTTCACCACGGAGCACTTACGGTGCAGCACGGTAGAGCCACGGTTTATGCCGGTATACCCCGGTGTTACCCAGGTTGTTTACGGTGATGTCCCGGTAGCTGCCGGTTGTGCCACGGTTACATGCCGGTAGCGCCACGGTTGCGTCCCGGTGTTACTCTAGACTATAAAACCAGGATAAAAATGTGGAGTAACATAAGTTTTCTTCTGTTTCTATCGCATAACAGTTATATCTTCAAAGAAAAAAAAACATCAAACAGACACACATTGGACTGCACAGTCACAGACGGTAGATGGAGACTTGAAAATTCAGATTAAGTTACTCTATGTAGCGAAAACAAATGCTTAGTAACCTCGCAGCTCATTTGCATGGATGTTGTCGTATAAGCAGAAGCAGACCTGACCCCGAGGTTATAAAACTTTTTTCATGCACAACTCAACTGAGCATGAAATTTCAACTGCTCATAAACTAAAATGCCGGCAAATTATAAAGGAGTTTCTTGCTTTAAGTCTCTCAGGTGTTGTATTTATCGTGCTAATAAATGTTAAAATGCCAATAATTGTTGGCATTTTTAACATTTATGAGCAGCATAAATATCGTGCTCAGCTGAGTTGAAAAAAGTTTTATAAGCTCGGAGCCTGTTTTCTTACTACGAGCTTCAAATGTTGTTGATCTGGGCCTAGAACTACAATGCCTCCGTAAAGTTAAGGAAGACTTAATTTAAGTATTGATATTTCAACATGTTACATTAAATGCTTAATAAATTGCCAGGACCTATGCAGTACTTGTGGTCAAAGATATCATTGTGATCTATATAGAAAAAAAAGAAACCATTTTGATTTTAGTCAGTTTGAAAACGTTGTTTTTCGCATCCTGAAAATTCAATTCTTAACTTAAGTCTTCCTTAACTTTAAGGGTGCATTGTAATTCTTGGTCCAGATTGTCTTGCTTTTTAGTAAAAATATATAAAAAATGTGAGCCGCAGCATGTGATTTGCAACAGTGTGGTATCTTAAGAAGTGTAGACTCAGACAAGCCTGTACAGTCCCCATTCAAACTTAGAAATTCTAAATGTTGTTCGGGCAGTAGCTTAACAGTCAAATAATAATCAAGCGACTATTAAAGGCTCTGATCAGACTGGGCCTAGGCGCAGGCTAATCTGAGATTTTGCTGATGGCACATACCACATTGTTGAAAAATCAGGCAACCGGGGGTCTTCATCGCGCACGGTTTATCACGGTGGAGACCAGGATATTCCCGGAATGCGCCGGTATCGCCCCGACGCCGTCCCGGTGGAGACACGGTTGCTCCCGGCGTCGTCCCGGTTTACCACGGTATTTGACAGCCTTCCCGGTTACTCCCGGTGAGTCCCGGTTGTTTTAAACATTTTAAAACAACCGGGGACATGAGCCGGTTCAACAGAGTTCATCCCGGATCTTCAAGGTTGTCCACGATGGCGCAACGGTTGTGACACGGTTCATCACGGTTCATCCCGGATCATCAAACCGGGATGAACCGGCACCTTAAACCGGGACAGTGAGAACGGGGCTTTACCCAACAGTCACATGGGGAATATGTTTTCATTCAAATCATGTCAGGCGACGTATTGTTATCTGGTAGAGAACATCTTCAAAGATACAAGTTAACGTCTCTTGCACAATACAAAAGCAATGTGGATACAAGCGTTTGTCATTTGTATATTATCTTTGCCAGTGCAAACACAACCAAACATAAGAAATGAAGAGATGCTGAATTTCATTGCTCGACTATAGAAATCAGAGTGTGTGGGATATGTCTGCATACTTAAAGCAGTATTAATTTTAGCATACCGTACTGTCAATGCATTTTAAATCAATCAGTGATGGCTGTGCAATCGTCAAAGATGTAAAAAGATACATATTTGTTTCATTAAAGTAAGTAAACCTACGATACATCTACATGTGCCCTCCGAGATTTACCCGACTAACCCCTGAAGGTACCAGAACTATTGTACAGTACTGACTTATATCCCTACGCTGGGGAGTTCGTATCCCGACAACCTTCAACCTACAGCAGCCATTGTTAAACAGCTTTATGTTAATGAATTAAATTTAAAGTTTGTAGCCGTTTGTGAGGGCATTCCGCTGGTTTCACTTGCTCGTACTCTTTTCTTAATAATTCCCTTAATAACTAATGTGTACTTCTTTTGTGGATCTTTCATGTTTTTTTCTGTCTTGTGTTTGCTATGTCTTTGTGCGCATCTGTTTAAATGTACTTTGTGGTCACCTGCTGGGAAAGGGCTGACCTCTTGGCTCTAGTTTGTGGTGTCTATATGTGAGTTTGTCACTTTCCCATTGGTATCCTGGGTCATATGTGGTACTTGATTGTATCGATTCCTGATCTTTGCGCCCTTATTTACTTTGTTATTTCACATATTCGTTGCGAAGTTTAATTGTCATTTGTGCGCTGTAACGTGTTTTCGTTACGTGCCTATATTAGGAATTCCGATATTGATTAAAAATTTCCTTATTCTTGGTGTGTTGCATTGTTTTGAATATGTCAACACAGAAAAAGAGATGTCGGGGATAACTGGTAAGTGTGCTAAGATCATGCCTTACTGGGATAATCTGTTTGCAGAGTATGTCGTCGTACTCTTTGATCAGAGGATCTCTGGGGAAAAAATCTAAGTGTGTCCATAGAGCACCTCAGGCAAAGAGTACTCTTAAAGGCAGGAGTGGGGTATAAAAGGAAAAATAAGCCTCAATTCTGGCACTTTCTGTTTTGCACTCAAGCTGTGAAGATCTCCAGGAGCTCTTGAGGCTTATCTCTAATTTGATTGGCTTGTCTATTTAACTATGAAAGTGATTGACACCTGTCATCAGCTCAGTGGCCATCTGGTTTTTGATATGGGATATTCTGTAATCACTATCAATTATGAGGTAATTTAGTCAAAACCTAAGCAATAAAATTTGAATTATGAAAGAATTTTATTTTGGAATTTTTTCTTTATATCGAATTTTTAGAAAAATTGATCAATATTTGCTACTTAATGTTTATTATAAATCATTTAGTAAAGAAATAAAAAGAAATAATAAATTATTTTTCATTTATATTTTTTTACTATAGGATTTACTAAAACACTAAGAAAGTTTTTTATCGTGAGAAAATGGATAAATCAAAACTATAATCTGATAAAATCTCATTTATTTTACATTTTCCTTACTTTATATATTAATCCAAACATAAGATAAACACATACATGTAATGCTACTTTATAAATAACTGCCATTGAAAATAAATGAGGCGGGTCATGTTTGTTATGTGTCCGCTGGTTCATAATTACTCTGTTATTACTCTAGATAATTGGCATCATGGTCCAAAGATCACAAAACAGTTGACTGTGAATATTTGTTTATACAGCAATAGCACCAATTGCATGGATGGACAGTCACCTTTCTTAGTTTGGATTAATATTTGTTCGGGATAAATCTTACAAAGTTTTATTTAGAAAACGGCAAAGATCCAGATCAGCTATGCTGATCAGGCCTCAAACCGCATCTAATTAGGTAAAGTTATTCTGATCAAATTTGGGAGGGATCAAGTGCATAAATATTCAGCTTGATAATTATTGATAAATATTTTGAAAAAAAAATTGCATGTATAAAAAATGAAAAATAGTCAGATATTATATTGATTACAATCAAATTCATTGAAGAAAGCTGCATTCATCATTCATATCTTCATTCAATTTTCATCAGCTTGTTTGTTCTTATTTTTTTTTTATCAATAATTATTACAAAAATATTGTCATTTTTGAGACAGTAGTAGTAGAAAATAGAACAGCAGCCTGAGGCTTATCTGTTATCTGCTAGACCAGATTAGGACAGTGGCCTGGTCAGTAGCTAAGCTCCGCCCACTCCACCCACTGACCATCTCATACAGGTAATAATTTCTCTGCCGGGGGGTACAGAATCCCTGCCTTTAAACCAAAACTGTCGCTCTCTCAGGCTCCTGAGAAAGGTCCTTCTGAGAGTCAGTCTTCAGGCTCAGACTCCCAGGCTCCTACAAGAGGTCCTTGTTTTTTTATTTCTCTTCCTCGTGATGGTGCTCTAGCATATGCTACCACTATCACTAGGGCAAATGAGTCTAAATCTAATATTTGCCGTGAGATCGAAAGCGATTCAGTCCACCAGGCTCCTGGCAACCCGAAGCAGGATAGTACCCCAATCATGTTATTCTGTGAATAGTCCTTCGAGGAAAAGTTTTTGTTCAGAAGTACTAAGTGATTAAAGCCGTTCAAGGTATGTGACACCTAGGGACTCTGGTTTTCACATCAAAGATCCCTACCTAGGCAGTACGCTAGCACGAAATCAGAAAGGTCACCTAGTGAATGGCGTAGACAAAGGTCTAGGTCAGTTTCATCTTGTAGATGGTATGATTCTTCTAGTGGAAGACAAAGATTGGTTAGGCATAAGGACAGCAGTTCCAGGCATTAGCCTAGATCTCCTAGTTCTAGACACGGACTCTCTAGGTACAGCAGGTACCACAGATCTAGATCTGTTACCCCTAGGCACAGATATTACAGGTCTAGGTCGCCTCGGTCAATTTCATCTAGGTTGAAGTAACGTAGGTCAAGACCACCTAGGCTGTACAGATACAGACATGCTGACATTAGGCGTGAAAGATTGCCTAGGTCAAGCTTTGTTTCTATACCTTAGAATTAGCCATCTGTTTCTACATTGGAGAAACTTGTTGAATAGCATGGACAATTGTTAAAGGAAATGTGAGGGAGACTTGACATATTTTCTTCAACATCTGGGATGGCTGATAAGGTTACAGCCAACCGTTCCGGCGCTGAAAAACACATTCGTATAGATCCTTCACAAGAGGAGATATTTCCATACTCCAACTTTTTACAGATTCAAGCTTGGAGGGCTGGGGGCACATATGAACAGGCACATGGCCTACGGAATTCGGTCCATTGTCCAAAGAGAATACCACATCCATGTGCTAGAGATGAATGCAGTCTTGTTGGCGCTGCAAGCTTTTGCAGTCCATATCTAGGGTCTTTCAGTACTGTTAGCTACCAACAACACCACAGTGGCAGCCTACATCAACAAACAGGGGGACTCACCCCTGGACCTTGTGCAACCTAGCTGTAGAGGTAGCAGTATGGTGTGCGCAGAACATGGTCCATATGAAAGCCAGAAACCTGCCAGAAAGACTCAATATCTTAGTGGACCTAATGTCAAGGAAATGGGCATTAGTTCAAACAGAGTGGTATCTCAATCAGAGAGTGGCTTCTCTATTTTTTCATATTTGTGTCATGCCACACATAGACCTGTTTGCTACACATGAATCGGAAACTTCCGAAGCTTATATCCCCAGTTTTGGAACAGGATGTGTATGCAACAGATGCACTGAGTCTGAGTTGGCAGGTAATGTGGGCATATGTATTTCCACCATTTCCACTAATTCTAACTTGACGAAGGACAATTGTGGAAGAGGAATGTCTAGTGTGTCTGATTGCTCCTCTGTGGGTAGGACAAGCACGGTTTCCTCAGCTTCTGAAGCTGCTGGTGGCTCCTGCAGTTTGTCTCTCATGGAGGAAGGATCTACTGTGCCAATCAATATTCAGAATGTTGCATCTCACTCCTCAAGTGTTCTGTCTTCACGCTTGGTTGCTATGCAACAACGTATGGAAGCGTCAGGCATTTCCGAGTCTGTTACCAGACGAATCTATTCAGCAAAAAGACCTTCCACCAACAATATGTATGATTACAGGTGGAAATCTTGGCTGGACTGGTGTGTCAGAAGGGAAGTGGATCCCTTCAATCCTGTGAACACATTTGGAGAGTTCTTCATTTCTTTGCATGATGAGACTTTACACCAGCTACAGTTAAAGGCTACCGTTAAGCCATTCCCACCATTTTGAAGCAGGTTTCAACCATGATGATTTCTCCAATCAGCCTATTTGGTGGATGTGGTGAGAATGTTTGAGCTGGAACGCCCTAGAGAAAGGACTCACTTCCCTAAGTGAGACCTGGCGTTGGCCCTTGATTCTTTCAGTTCTGCTCCTTTTGAACCTCTGGATTCTTGTGTATGTAAGAAATTAACACTTAAACTGTGTTTCTTACAGCATTAGCTTCTGGGCGCAGGCGTACCGAAATGCATGCCCTATCGTGCTCCAATGTTCAGTTTACTGACCAGTCAATAGAGTCAATGCTCATGAGGTCAGAGCCTTCTCCTACTCAAGGGTTTGGTCAAATAAGGTTCCTCTTGATGAGGCTATAAAAATGCTGGCTTTTGGTCTTCTGAAAATTCATTTATTAGGTATTAACTTAGGGAACCCTCGTATATGGCTTATAGCCTGGCAGGTATTGGCCCTATCGTAGCAGCACAAGCTGTTTTTGTACCTGTTACATCTGTTGTATAAGTGTAGATTTATTTTCTTGTACATATGTTTATACTTACTGGAACCATTATTTAGTTTTGTTCCTTTGTAAAGGGATGAATTTTATTGTTACCCAAATTGGATTGGCTCTTGTTGGTGATGTTTATTGTATTTTAGTTACTTTCCCATGTGGTATCCTGGGACAGGTATGGTACTTGATTGTATTGATTCCTGATTTTTGCCATCTTTCTTACTTATTATTGCGATGTGAGGCTGATGACCCTTTTATTATGGTCGTCAATGTCTAAACCGAGAAGCGAACTTTTGTCCTTGGCTTGGTAAGTTAATTACAAGGCCCACCTTCCATTAATGTGTCAATCAGAACGCTTAGATGTGAAACAAATCTAGAAATTTTTATATTAATTTTCATACATCTAAATCATACTCCCACCACCTCCCCTTAGTTTATCAGATGTTTTCATTAGTTAAGGTGAGATCCCAAGGGTAAGGACACGAACTCCCCAGCGTAGTGATATAAGCCAGTACTGTACAAAAGTTCTGGTATCTTCTGCGGTTAGTCGGGTAAATATCGGAGAGCCATTTAGATGTATCCTAGGTATAATTAACAAATATAAAAGTAAATATAAAATTTTCTAGGTCTGTTGAGACAGGAGTCAAAACTAAAGTGGGTTCACTCACAGCTGAATTGGTGTCCTTCTAAATCGATCACCCTGGTCTTAAAACGGTTATTCTTTAGATAAATAGGTAAGGCTGCAAAGATCAGAAATCGATACAATCAAGTACACACCTGACCCAGGATACCAAAGGGAAAGTGACAAACTCACAGTAGACACCACAAAAGAGAGCCAAGAGGTCAGCCCTTTCCCAGCAGGTGACCACAAAGCACATATAAACAGACGTGCACAAAGACATAGCAAACACAAGACAGAACAAAAAACATAAAAGATCCACAAAAGAAGTACCGCCTTACAACGGTCAGTAAAATATTTTACTGAGGGCTTAACGTACATTAATTTTACAATCACGAAATATCTAGGGCACACTTAAATCTGGCCAGATTTCGAAGTGCAATGGAATTCATATCGCTGTCATCTGCAGGCCTTGAGCAAATATATAATTTAGTCTGAGTGATAAGTTTTCAATGTCCTTTAGTATACAATAATTATTGCACTATTTTGGATACAAAAGTGGCGGCCATCTTGAAAATACAGCCTCAAACTTGACCTTTTTTCTAAATTGAAGGATGATGTCTTGGTAATTAGCTATGAGTGACTGTTGTTAAAGTAAAACTAAAGAAAACATGATGTTATCAAGTATATAATGCCATTATTATAAATAAATTGAAAAAGCTGTCATTTTGGAAAACAAGATGGCGGTCAGTAGAGAACATTTTTGGCGTGGCACTGACCCTTAATCTTTTATATTGGTTACAACTAACCATGCACCAAGTTTCATGCTTTTATCATAAAATGCACGATTTACCTCAAAATGTTACATATTCGCCCAACTATTACAAGACTTTGCAAGATAGAGACGTCGTACAGTATCCGCAGTGCAGCCGTATGTCAGATGTGCGAATTTCAGGGGTGGTCGAAGGTTTTTACAGTATTCTTGCGACAGCCTTGCAATATAGTGTCAGGTCATTGCACAGTGATCACGCGGCAGTCTTGCGACATTTACAGTATAAATACATCGGTACGAACTCTAATACAAGCTGTGCAAACACCTTGCGAACCTTACAGCGTGCGTTGCAGCATTTTTACGCCATCAAAATATCGCATACAGTTTAATATCGCAAAGAAAATGAACATGTCGAAAATTTAGTTTTTGACATTTCGATAGCTTTCCGAAACTGATATTGCAAGGCAATATTGCAGTTTTGTACCCGACACATAAAGACTGCCGCGCAAAACCCTAGAATTTTGCCATCGAAGAGAGGTGTACGGTTGCTGCAAGACCGATGCAAAACGAAACGGGTTAAAGACTGTCGCAAGGAGTCGATAAATTTGCAAACTTGTTTATTACAAAGAAGTGTAGCATGTGTACCGGAGTCGCTTTTTTTAAATGACATTACACTCACCTCTCGGGGCCAATCCTTTTTACTTGAGTATACCCTTGACAGTTTCTTGATCTCCGAGCCTGACCAGTTCTCAAGCAGGCCGCTGTTCAGTTCACATGTGCCATCCTGCAGGTCGAAGTTAAAAGATAAACACAAAGTCATGCGGATACAGGCCCTTGCACATGTGCCTATATCACTAACTTTCAAAGACCAGAAGTTAAATCCGCTCAAATACGTCCCAAACAAAATTATGGAATTTGCGTCTATATCACAGTTGTGACCAAATATAGACCAGCTGCTAAGAAACAATGTTGCAAGAAAATGTAACAATGTTTTTGATAGAAGTTTCTTTGCTTTCATATCTAAATCGTTATTCTGACGTCACCACTACATTGCACGGGCGGAGAAGACAGTCGAATCTCCTAAATTCTAAGTCCTCTGGTCCATAGTTTTAATTCAAATTATCAATGGTACGAATTAATGGGCGGTAGTCATTAAAATACTCAAAAATGATTATTTTAAGTATTTCCTAGGAACAAGATAATCCGGATGCTTAAAAGAAACGTGTCCCGGAGACATTTCTATTTAAGCGCCCAAAACTTATGTTTTGATAGTAAAAGTAAGACAAGTCATTTCTTCTAAGTTTCCAGAACATGATTTAATGGAAACATATTAAAAGTATTCATCAATACGCCCAGACGACTAAAATATACTTTAGTAACAGCACTACGTTCAATCAATATTTTTTAAACAAAAAGAAGCACAATGTCCTATTCGTCAATTATCGCATCCCAGTCTCAGTTTCTTATTAGTATCAATTAGTTGGATGATCTTTGTTAACAACCTAAAATAATTTTCAACTTCACTATTTTGTTCTTTTGCTTTTAAAGGGTTAATGAATTTTTAATTTGTTCCAGCTAATTGACTCCCTTACACTAGCAATGTTGTTTTTGCAACTACTTTAAAAAAGGGTTGGCGCAGTTGTACTGCAATGTTAACGTTTAACGACCTACCGAGACGCATTCAAGGACTACCCGCATCACATGGTATGAAATAAGGAGAGTGTGACTATATAATTTTCATTGAAGCCAATCCATTGTAGACTTTAAGTAAGGGCTATTATGAATTTCAACTAGATGAGAAAGGTCTTATTTAGAATGCGACTGTTTGGTAGGCAGATTTTAAATATTAATGCCCTTTTACGATGTATGCTATTGTAATTTATCATAGTTATTGACAACGATTTTTTGCATTAGCGTCCAATAGCATTATAGACACAGCAGGTTTAAAATATAAAATGGTTATTCTACTTTAGTATGTCATAATCCCTTCCCGTGCGGACGAATTATGAAACGTATTTATGCCTTTTCGCAAAGTTACTTATTAAGTACAATGTACCTGGCAGAATGAAACTGCGTTTAAATACATGTACGATCGAGCATACACATACATGGTTTTAAACATAAACATATGACAGATCCTTTTTGCCATATTAAGAAAAAAATGCATTTAAAAATGTCGTCTGCTGAAGTTGTCTGCTGCAAATAATTGCCTAACATAACTGAAGAATTAAGTATAGAAGCAATCAGCGTGGACCCAGAACAGAAAACAGCAGACGACTTTTGTTGTGATTGGCGCATTAAGGGTTAAATTAGCAGCGCAATATCTGTGCCACGTGCAGCGGGAGTTTATCCATTATTCATGCATAGTGTCAAAACCAATTTGATTCTCATCTCATATAGTAACAAGTACAAATTTACTACGAAATGCAGCAAAAATGATGCACGGCGAAAACACACACCTCTAACTGTCACCTATTTTTTCTTTCACGTTGTTTCGGCTAAACCTTTCAGCAATTTTGCATTATCAGTTGGTTGTCAGCATTAACATTGTCAATATTTGAAACACTATAAGCAGAATCCTCTTCAATTATTGGTGTTTGAAAATGGGATCTGGTTAACTATATTTTCAAGAATTGGTTATTTGCATACTTGGAACTAGCAGATATATGGGAAATGGTGCATACCAAAATGCATTGTGTGATGTCGCCCATATGATTTAAAAGGCAACAGAAGAGGAATGAAAACAATGACACATTAGAACCAACACTTTTGTAGATGCTCAGCTGTTTATACGTTGTGAGCAAATTTAATTCAAACATAAACTAAGTGACAGTCAGTCAGTCTTCTGGTCAACGTTTGAATGCACTAAACTCAGCATAAACAGTTCTGCTTACTTGAGTCTTTGGGTAATTCTTTCTTGACCAGACGTTATTGTATAAAATGTAAATAATGTATATAGAAATCATCTTGTAGCAAATGGATGGATTCGATTTGCAAAATGACACCTGGAGCTGAAAAAAAAATGATTATTTAAAGAATCAGGGATTGTGCCAGGAATCGCTTTTTTTCCTGTGTAATGGTTTTCAAGCATCTTAAACACCACAGGCTTTAGCATGGCTATCTCTGTCAACATAATTAATGCTGTAAGGAGCTGTTTATAGATACATGTACATATGATGAAAATGTTGTGAAACTATATTTGAATTGCTGTAGATAGATGTGGGAAAATCTTGTAAAACTGTATTTGGCCTGTCATTTTAGAGGGAGTTTTGATGCCACATCTCAAAAAGAGGTCATAATGGCACAGCTTTTACTGGCAAGGATAAATTGATTAAAGACAAGCTGTTAAGCCTCAGTATATTTAAAACATCGATTTAAATAGCAATATTGTAATACAGAACGGATGATTATTCAAGTAATCATGATTTAGCTCGTTTAAAACAATGCAGACAATCCTCTGCAAAGGGGGTTGCAAAAAGAAACTTTTAATAAGTCACTGTGTTAAATTCTTTAAAGTCTTCGATCTATATTTCTACCTAACAAAAAACAAACGTTTCTACTATGATTTTTAAAACGAAACAGAAATCGTGAAATCAACTTATAAACATGGATAGATAACAACTCACTTTCGTCATGGTGGTCAGATTAGTAAAACAAAAATGTACTTAGACGCCTCAAGGAACGATGAATACAGCCACGCCACCCATTCGTTGGACCAAAGCTAACGCGACGCCATCGGCAATCACGTCTGACCTAGTGCCGGAATCGTCAGTACTGGAACGCAGCTCAGTGGCGAAAGATTCTGTATACAGATGAGTCGCGTTTTCCTCTGGAACATGCTTAGACGAACGCGTGTTTCCGCCGTACAGGAGAGTGTTACGCTGACGCATGCGTTGTTGAGGCAGATCGTTTTAGGGGCGGTTCTATGATAGTATGGGGTGGAATTTCGCACAATGGAAAAACTCAGCTTGTGACTGTAAACGGTATCCTTAATGCCCAGAAATACAAAGACGACATTCTTGCCCCAGTGGTTTTGCCGTTCATGCAGGCAGGTAATGGTTTGACATTACTGCAACAGGATAATACGCGCCCCCATACCGCACGTGCCAACAGCGCAGTTTTTGACGGCAAACAACGTGAGTGTGATGGAATGGCCGTCGATGTCGCCAGATATTTCTCCAAATGAGCACATCTGGGACGAGTTGGACAGACGTGTGCGTGCTCGCCCTAATCAGCCTACAAACATTCCACAGCTTCAGGCGACGTTGCTTCCAGAGTGGAACAATCTCCAAAACAACATCGTTCGTCGGTATATCCGATCCATGAGGAATCGTTGCCGTGCAGTGATAAACTCTAACGGTGGACACACTCGATACTGACTTTTTCAGTTTTGAAAACCACCCCTGTGCCAGACAAATTGAAAAATCATGAAAGTTTATGATTCTTTTTTCGATTTTTTTTGCTGATTACCTGCTCAATAGACTTCACAATATTGTTGCCAATTTTGATACCTTTATATTAAATATTAGAATAGGTATGGAGTTACGTTGGCTGTGGAACTCAGTATATAATATATGCAATTAAGTCAATGCATTGACAAATAAAGCGTTGGAGAACCGCTTTTATAGTTTACAAAGAGAATTCGTTAACCCATGTCAGCCTAGCGTTCTTTTTGTTGGACATCGACAAACAGTGCAAAACCAGATCAGACGCCGCAAAAAACGGCGTCTGATCAGGTTCTCCACGGTTTGCTTATAGAAATTTCTTTGGAATAAAATAAAAAATATCAACCAACATCTCTAAAATTGGAAATGGGCTCGTCCAATTGATAAGGATGGGAATATGCATTCGGCATGAATGGGTTAAAGTCAAGTATCACATTAACTCTTTGCATGCTTTGCAACTTGATATTCTGGGTTATTTCTTTAAAAATCACCGTTAAAACATTTTTGGATTATCATCAAGGTGAGAATCTTACTAGTGTCCTTCCAGCCAAGAGTGACAGTGACTTCCTGTTTTGTTTACAAAGTTATCAGGGACTTAGAATCGATAGATCACTTGTGTATTAATCACAGGATAGGATTAATACACAAGTGATCTATCGATTCGCGTTAGCTCAAGTGAAGTGTACATGTTTGTGTTTTACTTAGCGATCGTATACAAAGTATTACGTCATTGCTACTCTAGGTTGGCACGACAGTATAGTACATGTTTTTGTTTTTGTTTTTTCGCCAGCAAAGACGATGGAAGCTTCATGTGCATTGGTTTTGACACGTGGTTTGGGAGCTCATGGGAATGGTCTCACTGAGACGGTTCCTTTGAGTACCCATATGTGATATTTGGTGCCAGATAGGAAAATTTAGCACAAAGGATTGACGTTTTCTGGTGCATTGGTTCAGACTTGTGTTTTTGGAGCTCTTGGGAATCTTCTCGTTGATACGGTTCTTCAGAGCACCCGCAGCTAGTGATTTTGTGGCCAGACATGAAAAGTTAGCACAGGTCATTGGTATATTCTTGCACATTGGTCTTAATATGTGTTCTGGGCGCTCAACCGAATCGTCTCATGGGGACGGTTTCTTTGAGTACCCACAACTTGCGATTTTTGTCGCAATTGAGGAAAAGTTAGCACTGAAATTGAATGTTTTCTAGAACATTGGTTTAGACATGTGTTGTGGTGGCTCTTGGGAATCGTCCCATTGAGACGGTTCCTTTGAGTACCCTCAGCATGTGATTATATATTATCCCCAGATAATAAGAGTTAGTACAGGAAATGGATATTTTCCTTTACATTTGTTTAGATATGTATTGTAGGAATGGCATATGGATGGTATCATAGGAGTAACGGTGATATAATTTAGTCTAGAATATGGTCAGTGTCATGATAAGGAGGCAAATGCTTGAACCTAGAAACCATTGAAAATTACAATTTACTTAACACCAACTCAATCAGTCAAGGACCCCCCTACACCCCCCTCCCCCCCCCCCCACCGAGATGGGCAAAAATTTTAAGTGTGATATTGTAGATATATTATTATGGTGTTTTAGTTAATAAATTGTTTTGAATATTCAAAAGAGCCATCTCAAGAGACGGTTCTTTGGAGTGTCCACAACATGTGTTTTAGATGCGAGATAGAAAAAAACGCACTCCATTATAAAGACTTGATCATTCTTTACCAAAACTCTTTTACACCAACTTCTGTGATTTTACTATATATACAAGAATGTAAAGGCTGTGCTGTGGCATGGTGTGTCCGAGTTTCATACCAACCGGTACAGATACAGGCTTTTATAGAGCTGCACACATGTTTGCCCTATGTATGTGTGTGTGTTTGTGTACATGATGTGCTTAATTGGGACTCATGTACTATGATGTGAGAAAATCTGGCTGTACGATTTGGCACCAGTGGGGCTGATACTGATTCCATGTGCAATTTAATATTGTCGTCTTTATAGTTCAACTTATAGTTTAACTGTAAGGCTAATCTCTATGACAGTTTTTCTCATGGCAGAGCTCATGTACATGTTTTTAGAAGTAGTTTTATAATTGTAAATGTCTAAAGAACTTAAATTCTTACTGTCTCTCACAATTCTTTACGAATGGAAGTTGTATATGCACTTATGTATTTTAAATGTAAGATATGCTTTACTGTATAATTATAGTCTGTCAAAATTGACCTTAGACTGATTAATTTTCGCCAAAATCTTCGTGATGTTCGTGCGTTTTCGTGGAGTACTCCGATCTTGGTCACGCTTCCACAGAGAATATGGAGATAATGTCAATTCGTTGATGTAAATGATCTGATAGCCTAGTGGTTAGTTGACTACTTACAGATCAAGCATACCTGGATCGAAACTTGGAAGGGACCTTTTTTTATTTAATTGTCAAATTGCTTTCTTTTTTAAGTTAATATTGTTCGTAAATTTTACATCATCTTGTGATGAGCTTTACGTTTTTCATTTGTATTTAGCCGCTTTTGTATTCATTATTCCCAAAGTTCCCCTCTCTTTCCTTGTCAGTTGATAACATTTGCAAATAGTTTGGACCCAGTTCAGTACCGACAGAACGTCGGTTCTGATCTGGATACAGACCATTTGACACTCTGATAGTGTTCCTGAAAGATTTTTTGAAAAAGTTAAATTTGATTTAAAGTCAGCAGATGATAACAAAAGTCTCGAAAAATATTCAGAGTGCAGAGTTATTCACGTGTCAGCCTATTGAAATTATTTACGGTGCTGTATTTGTTACATTAACACATTCCAAATTCAAATAAATGTATCCAGTTGTGCACAAAATCAAGAATAAAGACAATGAAACTAGCAAATCGAAAAAAAAAATGAAAAAAATATGTTTAAATGCTACTGGACTCGAACCCACATCTTTTGAGTGCTAAACACAAGACTATCCACTAGGCTATTGGGGAATTGTGATAAATTTCATTCAGATTAGTAATAATAGAACATTCTCAAGCACACTTTTTACGGAGATTCACGAAGACTGAGTAAAAGGTCATTGAATATTCATATGTCTCGGGTCAATTTTGACAAACAATACACTGGTGAGACAAAAATAAACGATACATACTTACTTAGCTACAAAAATAAAAACTTCCGGTCGAGAGTGGTGTGTGTGGTCATTTTGACCGTTGCGATATTTCATGTGAAAAATGTGATTTTATGACTTTCTTGTGAATTGTGACTTGGGTGAAGTGAAAACATATATCATGGACATCTTACTCTTGTAATTCTAGGAAGGGAAAGTGGATAATTTACAAACTGAGGGAAGTACATTTACTCTATAATAGCTGACTATATATGTAAACCGCCATTCTACATTGTTTACGTCCGTGCTGCTCAGTCACGTGAAACGGTAAATCGAACAATTACTGTTAGAGAGATCTACGCCCGAAAATTTGTAAAGTATACTGCAGGGCAGAAAGAAAAGCTACCCAAAGCTATTTAAAGATGAGTGACAAACACATAGCTCCCTCAGCCAAACCGCGTACACCAGCGACAAGGAGTGAAAAGAAACGCGAGGCAAATTCACCCCTAGATCAACCTGAAGACCAACAGAAAAAAATACGTCACACATCAGGTGATTCCAATGCTGGAGACTTTTTCACGACTCAAACTGACGATGTTGAGATTGAGGAAACCAGCCAGGTTTACGTTCTCTCATATCCCATGAATCCTTCGGATATCACACTAATCGCCAGAGAACTTAGAGGGTTGATGTCAGCTGACATCAGATCAGAAATTAAGGCCGCGGTCCAAGAAACTGTCCTTGAGGTCACATCAGTCTTCAAAGAAGAAATCAAAGAGCTTCGCGCTGAAAATGTTCGGATCCAAAAGGCTTATGACGATCTTCTAATACGTATAGATCAGACTGAATCCGACAATGATGCATTAGAACAATACAGTCGCCGTAACTCGCTACGTATTTCGGGCATACCAGAGGAGGAAACCGAGGTAACTGATGAGATCGTTATTGGGCTTGCCAGCAGTTTGAATGTTGAAATCAACTCATTCGACATAGATCGCTCCCATCGAGTAGGAAAACCCGTTGGCAAAGGACAAGCGGATAGGAGAACAGGATCCAAACGTCACCGCGATATAATAGTAAAATTCGCCTGGTACAACGTTCGGGATAAGCTGTTCAAGGTGCGTAAAGATCTGAGAAATACTTCCCACTACAAGTCGGTGTACATAAACGAGGATCTTACCAGTAGGAGATCAAAACTACTGTTCGACGCAAGGTCACTAGTGCGAAATAAACTCATCAAGGCTGCTTTCTCATCTGACGGCAAGATCCTAATAAGAGACAAGTTCGATGTTCGCCACATAATCCGTTCAGACCTTGACCTTAACCGATTTGGTGATGCTGACGCCGCTAAACCGTATCCCCTTAGGTATCATGCTATCTGAAATCTCAAACATTCCGTCACGCAAACTGTCCTAGTCGGCACTTGCTTGGTCGCACAAGACTTAAATCCTTTGTGACAACGAACTACGCAAACCCTCTTCCATTTCTTTTTTTTTGTGTATAGTATACTATCAACACAATAAAGTTTCAGTTGACTGACTCCTGTCACAATGCCAGCCTTTCAAGCCATGTTGCACCCAAAATAAATTGTGTAACATAGTTGAAAAACGTTATTTATGCCACCCTTACCAACATTAGCACGAAATATCTCGTGATGTGCAAGGTATACACTGATGTAGGTGGTATAGATTAGTTATACCATGTGTTTCCGCCTGTACGTAAGATAATCCACTCGCTTAAGCTCGTGGATTATCTCCACGTACAGGCGGACAACCCATGGTATAACTATTACATAGGCCACAATGCAGATATTGCCTAGCCATGCATCCAATCATGATTCACCAGAATCTAAGAGCATCCCATTTTATCGAAATATTCAAGGAAAACACGAGGACCTTGGCTATACTGTGCGTGTGTACGGTCTGATCAGGGTCCTAGTGTTTTTGCTTGTGGACGAAACTATGCAATTTAGGCAACAATGTAGATTTCACGACTAACCAGAATTTAAGAGTATACCATTCTATCAAAATATTCGAAGAAAACACGAGGACCTTGGCTATACTGTGCGTGTGTACGGTCTGATCAGGGTCCTAGTGTTTTTGCTTGTTAATGAAACTATGCAATATAGGCAACAATGTAGATATTGCCTAGCCATACATCCAATCATGATTAACCAGAATTTAAGGGTTTACCATTTTATCAAAATATTCAAGGAAAACATGAGGACATTGGTCATGCTGTGCGTGTGTACGGTCTGATCAGGGTCCTAGCGTTTTTGCTTGTGGACAAAACTATGCCGTATAGGCAACAATGTAGATTCATGATTCACCAGAATTTAAGAGTTTACCATTTTATCGAAACATCCAAGGAAAACACGAGGACCTTGGCTATACTGTGCGTGTGTACGGTCTGATCAGGGTCCTAGTGTTTTTGCTTGTGGATGAAACTATGCAATATAGGCAACAACGTAGATTCACGATTAAACAGAACTTAAGAGTATACCATTCTATCAAAATATTCGAGGAAAACACGAGGACCTTGGTCATACTGTGCGTGTGTACGGTCTGATCAGGGTCCTAGTGTTTTGCTTGCGGACGAAACTATGCAATATAGGCCATAATGTAGACATTGCCTAGCCATACATCCAATCATGATTAACCAGAATCAAAGAGTTTCCCAGTTTATTGAAATATTCAAAGGGAAGCACGGCGACATTGGTCATACTGTGCGTATGAGCGGTCTGATCGTGTTCCTAGTGTTTTCGTTCGTGGACCAATCTACATGTATACAATGTTGACTACAATGTAGATTTTCCTTTTACTCAACCTGCACATATGTAGTGGGTGCTCAAAAGTGCCGTCTCAGTGAGACGGTTCTTTTGAGCACCCAAAACAAATTCTAAAACAGGATAGATGGGACATTGTTAGCAAAAAAATCTTGCTTGTCAAGACCTATACTGTATTGTCCTTGGATATACATGTAGTTTTACAAGATAGACCGGAAATGTGTTACATACTTCTTATGTACCTGCTTAACACAGGGAACATAAATTGTTTGTGCATCCGTACGGCCAGATTCGGGATTCCAATATTTCGCACCGGAAATATACCAGAGTTGAGAGAATCTTAAAATACATGTGAAGCTGAATTTGAGTGCCAAATGCAAAGTTTGGATATCAGCTTTGACTCTTTACGCCTGGAGGCATACAGGACGGACCGGGACCGTGTAAAATGCGAGGGTTTCTGATAGGACTGCGCTTTGCAACTGCAAAGTCCCTTCAAATATTACCCCTTATCTGCCAACAAGGTAATTGGTTTAGCATATTTCAAGGCACTCGAATCACGCACTGTCCTGGTCGGTCTGTGTGCTTCTGTCAGGTCTAATTGGGGTCTCCGCCAGCAATTAGAATAAATGTACACGCTTCATGTGTAAGTTATGGCAGGTTTTGGATGTACCAATAATTATTACAGTGTAACCCTTTCGGTACCAATGCAACTCTCCATAAGTTGGATTTAGTAGGATCAGGATAAGCCATTAAACATACCTATGGGTCATTGGCTGGAATCACATAATATGCAGTATTCCAGTCTTCCAGGGCATTTTGTCCCTGCAGACAGTGTAGACCTTCATGAAAGTCGCTTTTCTGTGGCATATCGTCTAGGTCTCCACCGATTGATAAAACACCCACATATGGGTTGTACGGTCCTTAAGCAGTTAATAGAATTCAGGATCATGATGAAAGATTGTACAGTTGTCATCGTCGCATGGTCGTCTTTTTACAATTTATAACTTGGGTAAGATGTGAGCCCCTCGTCTTCAGAGTTATCCAATTATGCACGATTCTTTTAAACTTACCGCAACTTCAATGATTTAGACTTAAAATTAAGCAGTCTTAGCAGCGAATACCAAGGGAGATTACCGAATAGAGCGGGCGCACTAACCGGTCTTTACCTTTGTTGTTCGCGTTTCAACAAACATCAACCCATTTAGGCCGAACGACTTTTCCTAACTCTAGGACGAGTCTGTTTCAAATTTTGTGGGGGTTGGGTGATTTTTTTTTTTTTTTTAATTTTTCATTCGGATTCTGTTGGAGCATCCTGGGAGCAAACAGTGGAGACCCTGATTCAGACACCGCGTTCTGTGGCGTCTGATCTGGGTCTGCGCTGTTTGCCTATGTCCCACAAGGGGACAATAGGCTTAAATGGGTTAAGGATTTTCTCTTGATGTGGCTCGAGTGAAGGTAGATACACTTTCATTCTGCCGTTTTCGTAGCTTGTATAAATACAATAGATTGTTATATGTTGTATATCCATTAATGATTATGTGTGTTCCCTATGTAAAATTTCATGGTTTAATGCAAAATAATACAAGAACAATATTTTTTTTCACCCAAGTCACTTTTTCAAATCTTATGAGTATTTCTTATGCATTCTTCTTTCTTCTCTCTTTCTTCTCTTTGCTTCCATTGACTGGCTCCTATTTGTTAAACAACCGTACGAACATGCAAACCAACACACAGCATGCCTACCCAAACTGGCCCCAATGGCTCGTCTTATTTTTATTCTTGCAGTTTCTGCTATGCAGTATATGAAAATGTTCAGATATAGATCAGACGGTCTTGGTGGCCATTTTGGATTGTCATGCTCACCCAGGCTGGGCGTAAAGAAAAGAGTCACTAAGCATTACATACACATTCTTTTGTATAATATGATTCTGTTTTTCTTGTGCAGACCACTATCTTGTCAGGTAGAAGTACTGAGCATGACACTAGATATGCAGCGATGCAATGAGCTATACAGACTTATCAAGTTCCCTTACATCCGTCGTCCAAACATTGCAAAACACAGACTCCTTAGCCAATGCATATTCTTAACCCCTTTTATCTTCGATTTTGTTCTATGGTTTTCTATAGTTTTGCTTCTCAGTGGTGATATTGAAATTAATCCTGGCCCAGACTCGGTCGAAGGCAGCTTTTCTTCATGTGACACTCTCTCAGCGACCTCTTTTAAAACACTTTCTAACCACCTGAGTATTTTTCATCTTAATATACAAAGTATTGTGCCAAAAATCGACATAATACGAAGCGAAGCCGATGCTTTCGATGTCCTTGTCTTCTCTGAAAGCTGGTTAAAACCGAACATAACTGATGACACAATTCAGATCGAAAATTTCAAGCCTCCTTTCAGGAAAGACAGGGTTGATCGTGTAGGCGGAGGGGTCGCATTGTATGTCCGAGACACCATTCCTTGTAAACGTCGTACAGACTTAGAATTACGTGATTTAGAATCTGTTTGGGTCGAGTTACAAGTGAAGTGTAAAAGGATATTAGTAGGCGGATTTTATAAACCACCAAACAGCTCACCAGACTATTTTGAATTGTTGAAGGAGAGTATAGATAGAGCATGTAACATGGTTATTATCGACATAATCATAACAGGTGATTTCAATTGTAATATGGCTCAAAGTATTCCGAACAAAATGAGAGAGTTAATGTCAGAGTATAACCTCAGCCAGTTAATATCTGACGATACACATTTCACGGAACATTCCTCATCTTTACTAGATTTGATCCTGGTTCGAAACAAGGAAAATATCTTAATGAGCGGTGTTGTAGACCCTCTTATTCCGGGGCAAGTAAGATACCACTGTCCTGTCATGGTGTTGCTTAACTTTACACCGCCACGCCCTTCTTCATTCAAGAGATAAATTTGGTACTATAAATTAGCAGATTATAATAAATTCAGGGAATTACTGTCGGAAGCCAGTTTAGAAAACTTAATTCAATCTAATGACAATTTAAACCAGAATATTCAAGACATTACTGACGCCATAGTCTTGGCTGCTGAGAAATCTATCCCAAATAAAATTGTAACTGTTAAACCCAATGAGTCTCCATGGATTACATGTCACATTAAAAGCCTGATTAGGAAACGCAGACGCATATTCCGGCAGTTCAAAAAAACAAAACTTGATTACTTTTGGGGAAAATATAAACTCGCTCGAAACAAAGTTGTCAAAGAAATTAGAAATTCGAAACAAGAGTATATTAATAAGCTTGACCGTTTGTTGTCATCCAATAATCATGATCCAAAATTATTTTGGAAAACTTCTAAACAAGTCCTTAATCTAAAAAAATCTTCTAATGCCATTTCTACTCTTAAAATGAATAATGAGTTTGCGGAAAGTGATCATTAAAAAGTGGAAATGCACAACCATTATTTTGCCTCTCAAACCCAGGTAGATGATTCCAATAAAGCTCCTCCCTATCTTGAACCATCCCCTTATACCCTAGAATCTATTACAATCTCTAGACAAGATGTCGAGGATGTTCTACAGCACCTTAATGTTTCTAAAGCCTCTGGACCTGATCTTATTAGCCCCCGCCTTCTAAAAGAAGGAGCAAATGTTCTTGCCTTACCATACTCCATTGTATTCAACCGTTCCCTCGAACAGGGATACTTCCCAAACGCTTGGAAAGAAGCCAACGTTTCGCCTATTTTTAAAAAGGATGAAAAATCTCTTCCTAGTAACTACAGACCTATATCTCTTTTATGCCAAGCTGGAAAAGTAATGGAACGATGTATCCATAAATATCTTTACAACTATATTGTCTCTAACCAAATCTTAATTCCTCTTCAATCAGGCTTTGTTCCTGGTGATTCTACCACTTGCCAGCTTCTCCATACATACCACATGTTCTGTGAAGCGGTAGATAATGGCAAAGAAGTTCGAACTGTTTTCTGCGATATTAGTAAAGCCTTTGACCGGGTCTGGCATAAAGGACTATTTCATAAACTGCGAGGCATAGGTTGCTCAGAGAAGGTTCTTGCCTGGTTTTCCAGCTATCTTTCAGGACGCAAACAGCGAGTAGTATTCAATGGTAAATTTTCAAAATGGGTCGAAGTATTAGCTGGAGTCCCACAAGGATCTATCCTTGGTCCTTTGCTCTTTCTGATTTTTATTAACGACATTGTCAAACATATTGGTGGCTCTATTCGTCTGTTTGCCGACGATACCAGTTTATACATTATTGTAGACCTCCCAGAGAACGCTGCCAGGATTCTTAATGCTGATTTGCAAACCATCTCACAATGGGCGAACGCCTGGCTGGTGACATTCAATGCCAGCAAAACTTTATCTATGATCTTTTCTCGAAAATCCAATCCTGTACATCACCCGTCTCTTTTTTGAATGGCACCATCATTGAAGAAACAACACGTCACAAGCACTTAGGTCTCACTTTCTCTAGCACATGCACATGGACTGACCACGTCAACACTATATCAGAAAAAGCAGGGACAAGACTTAATTTCTTAAGGGCTCTCAAGTTTAGGGTCAGCAGGAAATCACTAGAGAAAATATATATATCTTACATACGTCCCCTACTTGAGTATAGTGACTCAGTATGGGACAACTGCTCTCCTGATTCAAAGAAACAGTTGGAAGCAATCCATACTGAGGCTGCTAGAATAATCGTAGGTGCCACAAAACTCTGCAGCATCGAGAAACTCCTTACTGACTTGGGATGGGAGACTCTCCAAAGTCGCCGAAACAAACACAAACTTGTACTTCTTTACAAAATCCTCCATGGTCTTGCACCTGATTACCTCTCAGAGCTTGTACCTCCCCTTGTTCAAGAAACTACTACCTATAACCTCCGAAATTCTGACAATGTTCAAAACTATAGAGCCCATTCTAACCTCTTTCTAAACTCATTCTTTCCATCATTAATACGAGCATGGAACGATCTACCGCATGATATACGAAACGCACCTTCTGTTGCATCCTTCAAGTACAAACTGAACAGAAATTTAAATGCACCCACTAAATTTTACAACGCTGGTTCACGCAAAGGACAAATTCTCCACGCTAGGTTAAGACTAGAGTGCAGCTCCTTAAACTCTGATTTGTTTAGGAAACATATTGTCCCCAGTCCATCGTGTCAGTGTGGTGGCTTCAAAAGTGCAACTCATTTCTTTTTTACCTGTCCAATTTTCACGAATGCTAGGCAAAGCTATTTGCCTGACAATCTTGAAAATTTCACAGCTAGGGAACTTCTATTTGGAAAAGAAAACGCAACAGAGCAAGATAACCAATCACTCTTCTTGCAAGTTCAAGATTTTGATATTAAGTCAAGCAGATTCATTTAAACTTGCATAGTGTACTTCCCACATCTAACATGCCTACAACGATAGGAGTCCAGTCATTCTTTATATAATATGTTTATATATGTTACACCTTGGTCAGCCAACGGGACAGTTGTACTTATCGCATATGCTCTGGGTCAATCTTGTGCATGCATGGGAAAATGTCTGGAATTTATCTGTAACATTGTCTGCTACATAACATTTTACATGCATGATTAGTTGGTTCTGGTGGATTGGTACAAAGCACCAACCTTCCAGATGCCAGCTGAAATCATTTGTAAAAATGAACCCCATATGCAATATGTGCTATAGTTACGTGGGCTGCATCACTTGATGAATTGCTATTGTTTTTCGATTATATTTATAGACTTGCAGGCACTTGAAGCAAACGAAAAAAAAAAGTAACGAAGCAACAGCGCCAGGTTAGCGTCGATGAAGTACTATTACGTGACATTGGCGTTATCACGACGTTTTGTTTCAGTTCACTTAAGTGCCTGCTAGAAAAGGAGCATCTATCTATCTATCTATCTATCTATCTATCTATCTATCTATCTATCTATTAAATGTGTTTAGACTATGCATGCCATTCTCAAATACTGTAAAATCATACTGTATTAGGAAATGACCAAAATAAGCCTTACGGCTTACTGTCAGATCCTACTTCTTTGATATTGTACCTATGTAAAAGTGATTGATCAAATAAAATATGTTTAAACCAAAATAAAAACAGATTCAAAAATCTTTTGCCGGGAAACATGTGCGATCTAAATCTAAAATTAATACACTTGTATCAAATCTTCAAATGGAAAATGGAGCCCTGAGCACTTATGACCAGGAAACAGCAAATACCCGAATTTCAAACAATAGGTGACATGACTATCGCATACTGACCTATCTGATTTTAGCATTGTGGGTGCATGCGACATACTTGTTAACCGAATGCTTCACCCAATCATGTGATCCACCCGATTGGTTGATTCACACTTGCTATCAATCTGCGTCATCACGCGTCACTGAAACCACTTTTATGACCCAAAAATGTTTTCGTGTAGAAAATCTTATCATTGTTTCGCTAAATACTGTAATACCAATACTTGCTGTCTACATAAACGGATTATTTATAGCCAATCAGTCCTTGTTACTTTTTTAACGTAGTGTTTCGGGTAATACACACCCCCAATTGACAGAAACCCGCCTTTCAGTCGTGATGCGCCTTAGCAGACAGGCCGATTCTTAAGTATCGCGCCTGCGCAGACAATGGCAAATACCCTAAACAACTACATCACTTCTGTCCTGCCATCCAGGAGTGACAATGATGTCATGTTTTGTTTATCAGTCACCCCTAATATTAACTGAATTATTTCAACATGACCTTATAAACGTTTCCTATCTCACGGCATGTTACCTTTATCAGGTCATGATGACGTTGCACTTTTTGAATGACGTCGCTTATGACGCTGAATCAACACAAACATAAAAAATTACGTCATAATCGCTAGTTTGAAGATTGTTCAAAAATGGGTAAACTGACAAATAGAATACCAGGTTCGTATCTTTTGATATCAAGTTTACCGGGCTCGGCTTTAAGAACGCGTGTTGAATGGCTCGGCAAGCCTCGAGATGTCAACAAGCGTTCTCAAAACCTTGCCTGGTAAACTTGATATCAAAAGACACTCACCTAGTATTCTCTATTTACATAGTTATCAGGGACTTATAATCGATAGATCACGAGTGTATTAATCCTATCTACAGGATAGGATTTATTCCCAGGTGAAATCTCTAAATGAAAGTACAAGTGTGGACGCAAGCTAATAGCGCAATTTTCAATCAAGGCCAAAAACAGAAACCTGCAAACTACATACCAATAAGCTTTACGTCGGTTCCAGGTAAACTTATGGAAAAAATAATAAGAGATGCACTTGAACAACATATAAGTCAAAACAATTTATCCTCAGGGGCACATCACAGATTTATTTAGAGAAGTCATTTATCAGTCACCCTAATATTAACTAAATTGTTTCAACATAACCTAATAAACGTTTCCTATCTCACGGCATGTTACCTTTATCAGGTCATGATGACGTTGCACTTTTTGGATGACGTCGCTAATGACGCTGAATCAACACAAACATCAGAAATTACGTCATAATCACTAGTTCGAAGAGTTTTTAACAATGGATAAACTGATAAATAGAATACCAGGTTCGCGTCTTTTGATATCAAATTTACCAGGCTCGGCTTTGAGAACGCATGTTGAATCGCTCGGCAAGCCTCGCGATGTCAACAAGCGTTCTCAAAGCCTTGCCTGGTAAACTTGATATCAAAAGACACTCACCTAGTATTCTCTATTTACCACCTAGTTACTCGAATTCTAAGATGATGTTACTCAAGCCCTAGAAGAAGATCTACCTACATTTCCAAGAAGCGTTTGATAAAGTCCCCGTTGGCGCTTATTAGCAAAATTAAAGGGTTATGGTGTAAAAGGTAATATTCACGAATGGATCAAAGCATCTCTGAACGGAATGAATCAAAAAGTAGTCATAAACGGCTTTGAAATGATATTGTTTCTACCAAAATTTATGATAAACGTGTCGACTTTGATTTTGAAATTGTCAATTTCCCATTTTTAGATGTTGATGTTCCTCGCTCTACATCCTATGGAGTCTATATCTCTCATCTCATTCGTTTTGCTAGAGCATCTGTTAACTCAGAAACTTCTCAAACAAGGCTATCGGTATCATAAACTTCGCAAAACCTTTTCTAAATTTTATAGACGATACTATGATTTTATATCTAAATTCCAAGTTGGACTTAAATCTCTCTTGCGTCAAGGCCTTTCCGAAACTGAATTCTATGGTGACTTGGTTTATAAATTGAAGAAGATTGTTGGCTCTAATAATTTTTCAGCGCAGTTCATTAAAATAATTTCCCATTATAAATTGATTGGATGCATTAATGTATTGCAACAGACTGCATGCTTGGTGGTCAACCCAATCACGGTCGGCAACTTTGCTTTCCTCTTTAATTGCACACTGGTGGGTCGGACTTCAGATTCTATGACGGTTCCGACTTAAAGACTTATCTATTGATGAGACGGTAGGGGCCTAATACTTTGGCTGTTTGTTGGGCCCACCGGGACTTACCTGTTGGATTTCTTTTGCTCCGGTATTCAGTTTTATTTACTGTTGAGTCCTTATCTTTGCTTCATCTCCCTTGTTATATCTTGATATATATGTTCTGAGAGATGATGCATTGATAAGTTAGGGGTCTTTAATGTAAACCAAATATCTATGTGTATTGATCCACATCTGAATTAAGGGTGAGGTTGGCGCCGTTAAACCAGTTTAGACGTCCAATAAAATATTTTACTGACCGTTCCAAGGCGGTACTTTTTATGGGGTTTTTTTATGTCTTGTGTTTGCTATGCCTTGTGAGCGTCTGTTTATTTGTGCCTCGTGGTCACCTTCTGGGAAAGGGCTGACCTCTTGGCTCTCGTTTGTGGTGTCCAATTGTGAGTTTATCCCTTTCCCATTGGTATCCTGGGTCAGGTGTGGTACTTGATTGTATCGATTCCTGATCTTTGCACCCTTACTCACTTTGAATCAGAATGGTCATAAGTCACCAGTGGTATCCCCCAGGGTATTGTGTTGGGACGGATACTCTTTCTTATATACATATACGATTTACTAGAAGTGATAGATGAGGTAATCCAGCTGTTCGCTGGTGATGCGAAAATCTACAATAGAGTAAAAAGAAATGAACAACCAGCTGCCAACCGCATTCAATCTAGCTTTAATAAAGGAGTGATATGGGACAAAGACTGGCTTGTGTGGTTAAACTTCTTAAAATGCCACCTTATGCAGATAGGTAAGCACAGCACACCAGAAACATATACTATGTATGACGGAAATGAAAACATAGAGTTGGAAACAGTAGACACTGAAAAGTACCTAGGATTCATTATCGACAGTAGTCTGACATTTAGAGAACACCTCAACTAAACTATAAAACTGGCTAACAGGAATTTAGGCATTGATTTCAGGATCTTCACGTTTCTTGATTAGGAATCCTTCTACATCTGATGAGGCCGCACATAGAATATTCAACACCAAATTGGTCACCTTACTACAAAAAAGATACAATTATTTTTGAAAATGTGCACAGACGTGCTACGAAACTAGTGGCGACCCTTAACCTGTCAACCATCTTACACTAAAAGACATTACCAACATTAGAATATCGTCGTAAACGTGTTGATCTCATACGAAACTAGTGACGACCCTTATCCATCTTACATTAAAAGACTAATTAAGCTAGGATTACCAACACTAGAATATCGTAGTGAACGTGCTGATCTCATACACGTGCATACGATTCTAAATGATATTTATCTTTTAACTAAACTCTATAAAACAGCCCAATACAGAACTAGTGGTCACCAATTCAAACTCTTACTATGAACAATATATTTAGCATTTTTATGATTTACATATTTTTTTGCTCACCTTGCTGCATCATCACATAATTTCAATGGCAATGACCAGAACAGGATTTTAGGCAAATGAAAACACGAATTAACAGACGCCATCATTTAAATACGCATTTGTGGAGAGCAACATTTGCAAAAACGGCCAGTTATCAATATTAAAATCCATTGTAACTAATTAAAAATGACAAGCATGTTTGGTGGTCTTTCATCTTTCTCATGCAACCTACGCTCATAAAAGCTATTGATTGTGTGACAGATGGGATAGAGCTCTTATTCTGAAAAATCAGTTGCCGTCAATGATGTCAAAACTTAGTCATCACTGGGTTAAACTCTAATGTTCATTGGTGCTTCAACATAACAGAAAATCAGATTACGAATATATATTTTATTAAATGCGATAACGTAAAGGTATTGATTTAACGTCAAATTGTGCAAACTTGGTGCTTTATTTCTCGAAAAAAGTTCAGCATATTTCAGCATTTTGTTTTGCTTTTTTTTGTTTTCAGTGACCAAACAATAATTTGGAAATGGTTTTGGCGTCCCCTTATGATCAGAAATGTCTACGTTAGCCGCTAGTCTTGAACTCACACGTCAAGTTTGCTCGACCACTACGTTTGAAAATCCTGTAAATTTTTACATGGAAATCCTCGTTGGATGATCGAGGGTCTAGATGGGGTATAATGATTAGTGAATAATGGCCATTTTTATAATGAATAGTGAATAATGAGCCAAAAAATAATGAATAGTGAATAATGAGATCCTAAAAAATAATGAATAATCCTATTTTTTTAATGAATTGAAGAAAAAATTAATGAATAGTGAATAATCAGATTTCTTAGCCACCTTTCTTACCCATAATGAATAATTGGTCTTATTTTAATGAATAACCCAAAATTTTAATGAGATGAATAATGGGCTAAATTCTTAATGAATAGTGAATACCAGACCCCCCCCCCCCCATCCAGCCCCTCATGATCGGCGCTTGTTTCATCATGCCAAAAATAAAACTTAAAATCCGATGTTGATGGACTGATCCTTACAGAACAGTTGCTAAATTTATTTTGCATAGTAAATATAAACAGAGATTCCAGTTAAATGTCAGGGCTACAAATGTAATAGCTTCAGTAATAGAGTAGTGAATAATTGGAACGCATTACCAGAAACGGTTGTGAATGCACCTTCTCTGAACTCATTTAAGAGAAGACTAAATATGCATTGGTATGGTTACCTAAACAAGTTTGAAGTAAGATGCTATCTAGCAGGCCCAAATACTAGAGTGGACAACTGTCGAAAAACACCTGAAGAAGTCTGAGGCTTAATATGATGTCGACTACAGGTAAAAATACTAAAGGTAAAATACAAAACGTCTGCATAATATATGACAAATTCTATTCAAATATAATTTCAAAATGAATAATAAAAGTTCAAGAATTTCGAAGGAACCTATAGTCATAAGGGCTTTGCTGGGGGGGGGGGGGTCCGGATTCCCTGCCCCCTCTGACTCCGCCCATGCAGTGAACCCTATTGGATTATTATTAGAAAGTACTAATGATAAAATGCACAGTTTATAACACAAATTCTTCAGAACATTATACTTGAGGGACCGCTCATTATTTAAGTGTCGGGGGGGGGGGGGGCTAAAAAGTAGGGGGGGGGGGTCATATGAATTTGCTTGTGTCTAATAGGGAGGGGGCGGTCAATATTTTACTTTCACTTCTCCCTGCAAGGGTGTCATGTTTAAGTTGCTCCAATAATTTAAAAT